>JAOXYF010000008.1:18345924-18356012 GCA_028565775.1 Sternarchorhynchus goeldii
TACAACTTCAGCTATACTGCAGAAACTTGACTTTGAGTAAGTAAAAGCTGCGAGTTTCTAAGTTACTGAGTAATACTGACATTTCTAAACATGAAAATCAAAATTGTCAAAAACCAAAAAGTATAGCCAAAACTTCTCCCAAACATAAGAGAAAGGGTTGGTTTGAAAACTGGCAGCTAAACACTGTCAAGTATTTGTCTGTTATATGTTACTTACCTAGAACCAGCATAATAGTATACAGTTTTCTCCCCTTGAAATAACCTATTCATTAAAACGCTAAACTGTTGACATGGCAACAGGCATTCATAACCACAAACCTAAACATAAAACTACAGATGTTGTGTAGACTTCAGTGCACATTTTCAGATTAAAATGATAATTAGATTTTTAAAAAATTAAAGGGGTTAAGTTTTAGGAATCCACAATGGATAAAAGTTAGAAATAAGCCTTCCTGGTGTGTGTGTGCTTGCCAGGATGAAAGAGACAGCAGGGCATGATGTCACCTCTGAGATCCTGCTCAGCAGGATATGATCTCATCTCTACAGGAAGTACCAATCACTTTAAAGATGAAATTACCCATCAGCCCTCAGCTCATGTTCCCAGTGGAGCCGACACCAGATCATGAGGCTTGATACACACACGCACACACACAAAGTACCTGTGCCAGGAAAGAACTAAATGCAACTCATCATAGTTCCAAAAACACTACAACTAATCAGAGTTTCTGATTGCTGTGTGTGTGATTATCTGTACGTGTGTATAAATGTTTCTGAGCAACAAGTCAAAGCATCAAGAATGAATGTAAATGATAATTAAGCATTTTTACTATGAAAAACTATCAGACTGCAGAAGTATCAATGTAGAAATATCGGTATGTGCTTAAGGAAAAAAGTAAAATTTTTGCTGTATTCCAAAAACTGCTGACAATATTTCTCCGAAAATTCCCAAGAAAACAAGTTCATGTTCATTTATAAAAAATATAATACTTAAACCACAGCAGGCCACAAGAGGTAGTGCGTTACAGTGGTTTTATCATGGAGGGACATTTGTGTGAAATAAAAGGACCTATCAACCACTCTACCAACCCGTTTCAAAAAAATGCCTTTACATAAAAATAGTTAAATAAATTTTTGAATAATATTTTCCAATCCTGGTTTTCATGTATCTTGTCCTGCTCGCTAAATAAGATTATTTTAAGGTGATCGTCTAATCAGTAACTTGTTATGTAGAACCTGTGTATTCCTCCACAGTCGTGTATCCGTACTGTGAGGTTTGGCTTTCACCGTGCAACGGTGCTCCATCCTCGTTCCAGACATGAGCTTCTGCCCGCTCCTTGTAGAACAGTATGTCTTTCTCGAGTCATAACCTTTTTATAAAGGCATTTGCACGGGGGAGGTGGGGGAGGGTGGAGAGGGCGGTGTCTTAATGTTCCTTGCAAAAGTCTACTGCGACATTTTAAAAGTTGATTATCACATGAGTAGACAAAGTTTTTCTGTTGTCTGCGCAGGGAATAAATTACGCAGATAACTATGGGAAAACAATATATCCATTTTGGCAATTAAATAACGTCCCCCTTGCAGTAGTCCTTTCCTTTTACCAAATGTACTCTTGGAAACACCATGACCCCCTCCTGGTGCAGGGGCGGGGCTTGCCATATATGGTCGCTTTTCCTGAGCAAGTAAGGGTATATAAGAAGGCTGAGTAAAAGTAACGGTTGGAGTCTCAACTGCAGAGTGGTTGAAAAATCTAACTGAACGTTGTACAGACACGGCAGGAAATCGCCACGATATTTAAGAGCTCCTGTCTCGCTTCGCTGTTCTCAAGCTCGTCTCAGACTGATCTCATGACACTCGAGTCATGACTGTGAGTCACACAGTGTATGTGTTTTTGTTTGTGTGTGTGTGTGTGTGTTTCACAGCATGTGGGCTTATGTGTGCGCCAGGGTTTTTAGAGCCATGTGCGCCATGGTTTTTCTTTCCAGGTAGCTGCATGTGTGTGTGTGTGTGTGTGTGTATCCTTTTATATAAGGATTACTTTGGTTAAATTTAGAAATAAAAATAAATGACTTGTATTTATTGTGCCAAAGAAACATTTAACTGCAAACCAGTGAGTAAAGTCAGTAAGGAACACATAAGAATGTGAGTTGCCAGAGAGTGGAGGTAACCCTGCAATGAGAGACACAGCTCTCTTTCCCCTTCCAACATAAACTCAGCAGTGACCTCACTGGATGACGTCATAAAGGACAACGTTCCCGCAGCAACGCACATGCTCAATGAGGGAGCAGCGGAGGTCGGTGATTGAAATGTACAGTGATTTGCTGTGCCCCTCGGTGGAATCGTATTATGACTGGCAGCGAACCGGAGCAGAAGACGCATTCAGCACAATAAAAACTCTCGCAATTGGCTATAGCTTTGAGGAGCACCGGCATACTGCAGTATGACTGGCTGTCCTTTAGAGCACAACAAACATGCTGTGGCATGATTGGCTCTGTCCCTGTTTATCAGTGTAATCATCATCAGGGCACTAAGACTGTACTGGGCCAAGAGTGTCTATCCACGTCTGTGTGTGTGTGTGTGTTTGGCCCTGGGGCTAAAAACTGGTGCAAAAATATCTCAGAAGCCTGGGCAGAATTAGAGCTGACCTGAGATCAGCTTTAGAAATCAGGACTGTGCATATTACACAAAAATCACATTAGAATTGCACTGCGTGACTGGATGTTTGTTAACGGATGCATGTGTGTGTGTGTGTGTGTGTTCTTGTGCACTGGTCTACACATGCTCGCCCGTCCCCAACAAAAAACACTAGGGTCACACAAAACCCTTCCCATATCAGCCGGTTTAATACGCCTGCTATATATAGGAGCCGCATGCAGCCCACCGATACGGCCCTGCCCAGCGAGGTGAGCGGTTCCTGGGCTCACGAGGGACGCCAAGTCCCCGGAGTTCATTGGAGAACTGTTGATGGAAGCAACATCCAAGCCAAGGCTGACCACGGGTGGGTCCTCATATCCGTCACAGGACCTGCTCATCAGCAAAGATGGTGGCAGACAAGAGTGACCTTCACTCAGAGATGCAAGCATGCAAATGTGGTTAGACACACAAAACACGCCCACGCCTGCACTTTGCACTAGCTTTTCAGCGGATAAAGTATCAGCCTGAAGCAGGTGTCCATCCCTCTCGCTCTCTCTCTCTCTCTCTCATTTGCTGTAATTACATGTAACACACAAATGTAAAAGCTCAGTGAGGACGACTGAGAGAGTGACTGACAACAGGTTATGTAATATTTTTTCATAAAACATTGTTATCTACAGAAGAAAAACAGCCACACTGCGTAAATCAACCCCAACATTTTATGCAAATCAAATGGCTTCTGGTATCACAGTGAACTGAAGTTCTAAATGAAATTTATTTGACAAAAAATGCAACTTCTTATTAGTGTTGGCTGACTCAGCCCAGGGCCTAATTAGCAGACACCTCCAAGAGTTTGAAGAGGTTGTGTTAGCACGGGGATGTCTCTCTGGGACTATGACATACTCACCCATACTCTGATGTCCTGAGCTGAAATCCTGATGCTGAACATAACTTCTGTAACGGCTTCGCAGTGAAATAACTCCAAAAGCTAGATTGCACAAATCTGATATCCCACAAAACTAGGCTAATCTCAGTCTAATGGCCCAATGCAATAAAGACATTTTTCTTTTGAGAGGGATCGTGCAACAACTTAACCGCTCTCTCTAGAGCACTTCAGCATGCCCCTCCCACCCCCACCCTCAACCCCGCCCCCCACAACCCCATCAAGACCTAGGGGCGTTCTTACTGGCCAAACTCTATAAAATAGTAAGTACGAGGAAAATTTGAGATGACACCTAATTCCAAAATGCTGCCAATGTCATTTTATGGTGCCATCGTGAGGGAAAAAAATGTGTAGGGTAAGTGAAAAAAGAATCTCCACACACACACACACACACACACACACAAACGCTTCAGCTATGAACATTTGAAAATCCCTCACGATGGCTCACAAGTAATGTAGCTATGTACAGTCCCAAATAATGTAGGTATGTATATTCCCAAGGCTCAGATGTGTCATATCTGTACATCCATGTGAAATTACACACTCACCAGTCCCTCTGTTAGAAAAATGTTCCAGGTGTACAGCTAGAGTTGCTGTCATGAGGGATGTCATTCTCTGACACCTGGTCAGTGTAAAACAAACAAGTGACGTTACAGTGCCTGTAAAACTGATGTCAGCTCGTTACCTGTAACTGCGGCACCACGGCGTCAGTGCTGAGAATGGCCCGCCAGAAACTGACCAGTGACGGGCATGACAGAGGGCAACTAAAGTTGCGCACCACTTGTGTGTAACTGTACACCTGGATCTCATCCCAGTAGCTATAGAAATCAATCAGGGTTACTCTCGCAGGTAGGCAGGTGGGTGATCATTCTTTAAATCCACTTCATGGTGGCCTTATGACCTCTTATTAATGCTTCATACGCTATTAATAAGAACTGAATGAGGCAGGCGTAATTACCCAGCACTGATTGGCCAGGGACGTCTGCAGAGAGCGATGCCCCACCGGTACCAAATGCCAGGTTCCTCAAGGTTCTGGCCTTGGTCCATTTGGGGCACGACCACACCGGCACCGGTGCCTTTTCAAACTCGCTTGTTCAACTATGCATGGTCCACTGATCCAGAATCAGTATTCTCCCTTTCCAACCAAAACAAAGGCAGTAAACATTAAGAAGTATAACTCTTCGATCATCCCTAACCAATTTTCCAATCAAGGCTGATCTAGAGAAGTGTGTGCTTATAACAGCTTGTAACAGCTGCAGAAAACATTTACTCATACTAACAGCTTTAGCATGATGCTGTATATTCGTAAGCGTGCTTGTGTGTGTATCTCTCTGCACAGTGTGTACTCGAGTGGTGCGATCGGCAGTGCCCGAGTGTGTGCGCACGCTTCTGCGTGCAGGTGAAAATACGCGCGTGGAAAACTGGTCCCAAAAGACAAACTCCAAGAAGGATCAGGAAGAGAATGGTCAGGGGTTCTGCAAGGATGGATGGACCTTACAGGCAACTACATGACAGTAGAGAACCGAGGCTCCTCTCTCCCCTGCTGCCTCCTCATCCTCCTCTCTCTCCCTTTCTGTCTGTTCATTCCTTTATCCATCCTCCCATCTTGCATGTGCTCCTGTATCACTCTCTCCTCTTCCTGTCTCTGCCCCCCCCCATTTATTTCTGCCCTATCATTCACGTTACCTCTTTCTCAGTATTGGCTCTCTCTCTCTCTCTCTCTCTCTCTCTCTCTCTCTCTCTCCATTTCAGTAAAGGCGGCATGTGTGTACGTGTACGCGCTTGTGTGCACTGTGTGGGTGCTTGCGCGCGTGTGTTTATGTGCATTCATGAGGACTGAGGTCGGTATGAATAACGCCACTGATTATTTCTTGGCTCATAAACGTTTTACCGTTCGTCCTCGACATAAATCCAGCTGTCCTGCTTTAAATCATGCCAATAATCTCCCCCTCTCCATCTCTCCCTCTCTCAACCATCATCCTCATCCCTCTATCTTCCACACTTCCACATTAGCCTTCCCTCTCCTATGTTTCACACGTGCTAGGACGACTCCATGATTTCTCAGGATTCTGCATCACTCCACGGAATTAACTGGGTTACACAGCCTTGTCTGTCCGTCACTGCATTCAGCCCCCCCACACACACACACCCTCAGAGATGACATCCCTGCGAGTGTATTCCCTGCTGTATCACTGACTTGTGTTGTAAATCTCTTTGCAGACACAGGCCCACGGCAGGAGTGAGTATTGACCTATCAGTGACATTAGTCTGATGGCCACGCCTTCCTTCCGAGAGACATGTGCCTCACAAATCTTGATCTCACTGTAAATACTTTACAGTAGACCATACCCAACACACACACACACACACACAGAACACAGTCTGATCATCTAGCTTAGAATATGTTCGGAACTGGAAACCTGCTAGTTTTCATGCAGTTTAATGAAAGTAGAAAGTTCATTGGCTGACTGTCAGTCACCCGTGTAATAGGATGACCTGTGTAATGGACTGACCCGTGTAATGGCCTGACCTAGTCTGACCTGCCTGTGAGGTCCTGCACACCGTGTATGGGCTGTATTTTTAATTTACTTTTTAATTTTTAGCATGTTATTCATAACCCATGTCCACGAAACCTGTGCCTTTATCACTTAAAGTTCACTGTGTTCGACGGCTCCTCTGCGTTACCCATGACGAAGGTCAGAATGAAACACCTGGTGGAGTCTCCAGCAGAACCTCCAAGTCTCCAGCAGAACCTGGATGAAGGCTGTGGGACTGGAGGATCGGAATGAGGTGTGGGTGAAAGGCCATGGAAAGTTGTGCCAGAGCTGTTTGTTCACACACAAACACATGCATACACACAAATATACATATGCACACACATACACATACATAGATATGTACACACACATGCATACACATATGCACACACGCACACACATGCATAAACACATTCAACACGCATACACACATAAACATGAGCATACATACACATAAACTAATATACACACGTATAAGGACACAGACACACGCACACACATAAGCATATATACACATAAGACATAAACACACACACACACACACACATCTATACATACTAAAGAACCAAAAATCATCATGAAAAACACTCTGAGTGGGCTGGGCAAATGAGGCTTTCATTCATGACGTTGACATAGTTTTTTTACAGAACACATCAATAGTGTCAATAAAATTGTCAGTGGGGCTTTTGTTCAGTGATGATTTCAGACGCAGGACATGGCTGTGATCATAGTTACATCGTCAGAAAGGCATGTAAATACGCTTGTGTATATGTCAATGTAGGGAATGTGTAAATATGTGTGTACATTTGTTTTGGGGATGTGTAGTTATTATATATATGTGTGCTTGTGTTTGGTACATGTACTTGTGTGTGTGTGTGTGCTTGGTTCATTTTATGTAAGTGGGTCAGGGTAATTGTTGGCAAGGGGATATCAACCCTCACCAACCAAAAACGTCATTAAGTCCTATCTTCACACGCACACGTACACACGTGACCTCCACGAGCCATGTGTAAATGCTCGTCTGTCAGTGTTAGCGCGCGACACCTGCAGTAATCTCTGCCTGCTCATAGTCCATTCATGTCGTCTGCAAAGACCCGCAAATCGCGATCATACAGACACGTTTGAAACATAACACTCGAACAGCTGACTCGTGCAGAGGCCACGAGACGTTACTGAGCGGTAATCCATAATCTATGCATATCATCTACCTGTTAAATATATCCACACATAAACAGTAATTCCTTAATTATTTACCGTACCAGGTCAGATTACATCAAAACCTGTGGGTTACCGGCCAAGTAGCTCGAAGCGGGGCATCTGATTTGAACGGCCACCGCAAAGGACCTAGCTCGCAAAACACGCCACTGTCCTGCACTGCTGCCTTAAGGCTCAAGCAACGGAAGGGTTTGTAAAGTAACGTGCGACGGTGGGATTTTTTTATGCAGCACGCTGGTAACCGTGTTGTGTATGTGGAACGTTTCAGAACCAGAGTCAGATGAAAGAGCTCGAGACTAGCAAAATACGTTCTACTGCTAACGCGTCACGCAGACGAAAAGACCGCCGTGCGTAAAGCCAAGAAATGCACGACATAAAATTATGCGTTTAATCGCAAAGAGCCGTCAAGTGCGTCGGGAAGAGATGTTTATTTAATTCATCATTTCAATATTAGACAATCACCTGCAGTACTTCTGATGTTTCAACGAGTTAACGCGAGTTTCATATCACATGCGTGATTCGCCTGGTGCAATATCAAACTCTAGATAACTAATTCCTTTTGTCGGTCAAATATGATTATGAACACTTGTTACTGCGCGAGATCTAGCTGCGCTGAAGACGCTGTACTCACGCGGGCATATTTAGAGGAGTAGGGGTCTTCAAAAAGGGCCCAGATTCTCGGTTGCCAAACGCGCCACCAGCCAACTTTTCTCCCGTCTTCTTGCAGGCAAAGTCGCTTCAGGTCGCCGTCCGCACCGCCCGTGAGCGCCTGGTCGTCTTCTGGCGCGTCCGGCTCCGGAGTCTCAAAGCTGTCCAGCGCCTCCTCCGCGTCCCGGTGCTGCCGGTAGTTCATCCAGCAACATGCCTCCACATCCGTCTCATCGATACCCCAGAAAGCGAGCTCCTCCTCGAACAACGGACCGCAGACGTCGTTTGGACAGTGCAACTTCCCCGTCCGGTAGTAGTTGAGTATGAAAGAGAACACTGCCGGGTGTCGGTCGAAAAAGAACTCATCCGATTTGGGGTCGTAGTCGAAGTTGCTGAACGCGTCCGGCTCAGTCAACCAAGACAAGCGGGTCCCCGGCAGCGTCTTGAGCGTGCTGCGGTACGTCTCGTGTCTCACCCCGCCGCAGTTGATCACGATTTTCTCGCTTTCCGACGGGCAAGGCATGTCGGCGCTGTAACATGCTTTGTTGGACGACTTGTTCCCACCCTTGCGCCCTTTGAATGAAGAGACACACACGGAACTGAGCATAGAGGGAGCTGGGGGAGGGGGAGGAGGAGAGAGAACGGAGCGGGGAGGAGGGGGGCGGAGCCTGCGGAGAGAGAGGGGGGAAAGAGAGAGAGAGAAACAGGGGTATGTTTAGTAAAAGGGGGGAGAACGACAGAAACTCTGTGTAGCTGATGCATGTATTTATTTCACTCATTTCCCATACCATGTTCACTGTTATGCGGCACTGTCTAGCTGTTTGACTGGCAAATGTGTGTGTGTGTGTGTGTGTGTGTGTCTGCGTGCATGTGTGTTTAGATATGCAGTGATACCCCAGGAATAATCAGATGTCATTAGCATTCTGAATTGTAACAGGCTGTAACAGGCTGACCAGATTTTGGTAACTGTACAGATCTGCAGTGCAGGGCAAGTAGCCCTGAATCTTAAACACCAAGCCACCACAGGCAGAGCCACGCGCTGCCACGCCGGCGTCAAGGAGTAGCGACTCCATGACCACAAACTTCCTTGACGGCATGACGATGTCACTTCCAGCCTGCGGGTCCTCGGCCTGTCGAGAAACGCCAGGCAGTGCGCGGTGGAGCGGCCAGCGAGGACCGAGTTAACACCGCAGCGCTGGATTAACAGCCGCGGGGCAGACTTGGGGGTGAGCGTGTGAGGGGTTAACGTTAACTCAGCGCCAGCCACCGCGAGCCTGTCACCCCGAGCCTGCGCATCGCTCAGCCCGGCTACGGGAAACATGCGGGCAGCGCTTGGCTGTCCTGTTGTCCTGTTATAGAATTACAGCGTCATTGCATAAATTAGTGCAGCCAGGACTGGCACTCAGCCTTCGTCTGCTGATCAACTAAGTAGGGAGAGAGAGAGAGATAGAGAGGGAGAGTGAAGGAGAAAGAGAGGGAATAAGAGGAGAGAGAGAGAGAGAGAAAGCGAGAGGGGGGTAGGGTGGGTAAGGTGTTCAGCATGCACATGCAGCAGTACAGCACTACAACCTGAGCATCACTGAGAGAGGAATGGGGGGGGCGGAGTGAGTGAGGCAGAAGTGAACGAGCTTCTTCTGCTGCAGGAAGAAGCTGGACTGCCGCTCTCATTTTGTCCTCTCCTCGGCCTCTCTCCCCTCCCCTCAGTCTCTCTCTCCCCTCCCCTCAGTCTCTCTCTCTCCCCTCCCCTCAGTCTCTCTCTCCCCTCCTCTCAGTCTCTCTCCCTCTCCTCCAGTCACAGGTACACACGCAGCTGCTAGCTCCGATACCTCCAGGCTTGCTAATATCCCGCACTCAAAGTAATAAGTACGGCACTTTTGTCCGGCTTCTCTACCTCCCTGCCACCCTCCCCCACTCTCTCGCTCTTTTGCCCCCTCCCTCTCTCTTCTTCACCTTCTCCTCGTTTACTCTCCGCATTCAGGACTCACAATCATCCCATCCTCTCCGTCCGCTCCTGCTTGTGCCCCCGCACTTGTCTCTCTACCTCTCTCATCCCTCGCTCTCTGCACTGCTTCTCTGTTCATTTTTGTCTTACTCACTCACAGCCACCACCCCCAC
>JAOXYF010000008.1:18356158-18374477 GCA_028565775.1 Sternarchorhynchus goeldii
GTTTGTGTTTTTTGAATACGTAACGTGCACGCCGTACAGTCACGTCCGTTATGCTGAGTCTTTAATGTGATTGGATGCCCACCCTCCCATCCCACCCAGTTTTCCTATCTAATTTCACTCTTTTGATCTTCCTGTCGTCCTACTCGTCGGAAAAACTTCCGCTCCGTTCTGGGCTCTTCCCCTGCGAGGCACTACCCTCCCCCATCCACGCGGCCTGCGTTGAAAGTTTGCCAAACTGCTTTGGAGTCACGCGGGAGACGTCCGTCAGCGCGAGATGGGATCACACCTCAGGTAAGACCGCAGTCGAGTGTAATGTCCCGAAAGTTGCGACCCGTAGATATATGCAGAGTGAGTCACTGAGTAACTGACTCCAGAACAGTCATGCCCCTTCTGATTGCAACCTGCTGTTGGTGCAGTGTTTTTGATTTGTTTATATCTAACTCCAGAGTAACACATATGGGCTAATGTTTATTTTGCCAGCAGGACTGTTTGTTGCACAGAAAAGATTTCAGGACAGTAATATTGAATGTTTTGCTTGTTAAAGTCACTCACCGTAGACCAGAAGTAATGTTCATATAACTGGTTATGTAAGACCTTGAGACTCATGTAAAACTGATGTCAGTACGGTTATACTTTTGATGCAAGGAGTGCAGACCTTTTTTTTAATCCTTGACCACTGATCTGAATGTAGTTGTGACTTTCAGTTGAGTACTCGCAGAGGACATGACCAATGCGTGTAAACTCATCTGAATTCAAGAGTTTTTACTACAGTTGTGGAAGGGCGCTGATGTTTACTCAGATCACCTATGATTGGCTCATAACTGTTATGTAAGGTCGAGCTGGGCTGTGCTTCATTTTGTGTATATGTTTAGTACACGTCTGATCTACACTGTGCAGAGTTTCATTGTGTAGAGTGAGGATTTAAATCGCAGTACTTATTTAAGCCAGAGTTCTGTAATCTCCAGTGCTGCCTGCAGGGGTTTTGATAGGACTCTGATAAACTCCACAGTTATAGCACCTTGTGAAAGCTCATTAGCCAAAAGTAACCAGAGCAACCAGAAAACTTGAGCGCATTTTAAAGGTTTGTAAGGCAAAGGTAAAAACGGTCAAGGTTGTTAAAGGACAGATGGAATTAGCCTAACGGGTGGCACAGAAGACCAAAGAAAAACATTACATCAAAACAGAAGTGCCGCTACCGTAGCAACAGGACAGCTGTGTGACTGATGATAGAATGGTAGAATTGGACTGTTACAGAGACTGAAATCTGGTTTCAGCACCTTGGACAGCGAATGCTTTCATTACCACATGGAAGGAACAGGGGAAAACAGGCAGAAGAAACCACAAAGTTGATGAGAGAATGAGCAAACCCTTTACTTTTGTACCAGTTGTTCTACTTAGGCTTTTGGTGCATCAGACAAAAAACAGGCAAATTCCACCCAATTTTACCTTCAGACATTTTTACAGATTTGCTCATGGCACAGAATTCTTGACTGAAAATTAAATTAGACATCTGGATCTTCAGACACAGAGAGTTCACTTCTTTAATGGGTATTATTAATATAAATTCTTAAAACAGTAAACAATGACAATTGTTCAATACCAATTCTTTTCTATTATTTAGAACGGGAAAGTCTATTTCATGAGTATATGTTTAAATTACAGACACAGGATTATGCAGAGAGCAGAGTTGATAATAAGCTATATCCATGTTTTAATACAGAGTGGAGTGAGTGTGTGTGTGTGTGTGTGTGTGTGTGTGTGTGTGTTTGTGCGTGTGTATGTGTGTGTCTGTGTGTTTTGCTAGAACTGCAGTCAGCTCAGCTTTGTGATGAGTGAGTGAATGTGTGTGTCTGCGTGTGTGAATGAGCTGCAGCGTGTGTGTGTGTGTGTGTGAGGTGGCAACAGAAAGAATGTGGAAATGAACGAGTGGTGCGAGACGGAGAGAGAGTGGTAAGGGGGGAGGAGTTTAATTAGCCTGCGTTTACAGCTCAAACGACATTTACGCTGTCCTCTATCATTCCACCGCGTGTGAGCGCCCCGTGAGTGTGTGAGTGTGCGTGAGTGTGTGTCTGTGTGTTTATGCGTGTGAGCCAAGTGTCAGTGATCACAGAAAAAAATCAAAAATTACACACAAACATAAAGAGAGTGAGAGACAGAGGGAGAAAGAGAGAGAGAGAGAGAGAGAGAGAGAGAGAGAAAAAAGGGACGACTGCAGTGACACTAATATATATTAGCAAAAACACTGCAGCAAGTGGGGGGAGGGAGACACAGGTCTGGAGAGAACGGCAGAGAACGGACCAGCACAGAGAAGGAGGGGGGAGAGAGAGAGAGACAGAGAGGGACGGAGCGAATGATGTAAAAAGGGAGGAGAAAGAGAGAGGGGAGGGAGAATGGAACAATGCTGACTGAGTCCATTATGCTTCTGTACTTGGCAAAATCACAAAAATCCATCCAGTACGTAAAGAGATGGAGCGGAGAAGAGGGAATGTGAATGGAAGAGACGAGAGAGAGAGAGAGAGAGAGGAGGGAGAGGAGGGAGAGAGGAAGATAAGGCAGAGAGATGACGTGAGATGTGAGGCTCACGGGGAGGGGGGGGGGCACAGAGGAGGAGGAGGAGGAGGAAGAGAGGGTAAGATGGGGAGAGGTGCAGCATGACGGACGTGGAAGCGAGGGCAGATCAAAGGAAGGGGGATAGGAAGGAGAATGGAGAGGAAGCAAGCGTGAGGAAGAGGAGGAGAAGCACAGATGTCAGAATGGAAAGATACGGACTACAGGTCTGAGAGTGAGAATGATGGAGAGAGAGAGAGAGAGAGAGAGAGTCGGAGAAATGGCGCTTTCACCGGCGTGTTGCCTCTCTCTGCAGGGCAGCAGTTCCTTGCGGTCCAGCACACGCCGTTTGAACTGGCCTCTACGGTTTTTTTTCTTTCATTCTTTTTCTTGCTCTACCCTTATCTCCCCATAGTTCTCTCCCTCTCATGAGCAGAGGCGCCACCGGGTGGTGGAAGAGGGCAGTGCAGGGATGCAGCAGAATACTGCAGTCCCCTCCCCCTTCAATGCAGTGACAACACTATCCTCTCTCTATGTAAGGCTGCCTCCTTCTCACATACACACACACACTCTCACACACACATCCGCTTTTCTCCATGATCCTTTTCCCAGAATCCTCAAATCGGCTCTGGTTGGTCCTCCCCCCTGCATTTTCATCTTTCTCGCCTGTCCCTCTCTGTGAAACAGAAGCAGTCATGCAAAATGAGCACCAGGTGAAAGTTGCCAGATTGTGCCTGTATTTGCTGAGAACGAGGGAAAACACACACACACAGAGGGAGAGAGGGAGAAAGAGAGAAAGCACAAGGAGGAGGTCAACAGAAAGATCTAAATAGAGTGAACAAAAATGGAAGAAACCTTTCCCGTTGACACCTAATGATAACGCCTGATGAGTGTGTCTCCCTGCAGGCTGCAACGGTTATTTATAAACTGCTGGAACTGTGAATAAGGTAGGCGCGTGGCCGCATCACAGGTGTGTCCCCCGTGTTACAGAAAACCCCTCTGCTATGACATCACAGACGTGGTCCTCTGCCTTACAGAAAACCCCTCTGCTATGACATCACAGACGTGCTCCTGCCTTACAGAACACCCCTCTGTTATGACATCACAGACGTGCTCCCGCCTTACAGAAAACCCCTCTGTTATGACATCACAGGGCGTGCTCTTACGTTACAGAAAACCCCATCTGCTATGACATCACCTGCGTGCTCCCGCGTTACAGAACACCCCTCTGTTATGACATCACAGACGTGTTCCCGCCTTACAGAAAACCCCACTGCTACGACATCACAGGCCTCCAGTATGATGGGACAGGCATGCCAAGAAGAGCGGACTCTTCAGAGCAGTGTAGGTGTTTTGTGTGTGTGCTCGAGACTGAAAACACTCATCCTCCCTATGTGATTTATTATATGCTTTACACCAAGAAAAAGATTCATTCCTTTTAAATCAATAATTCCCTTGTAGTGCAATACAGCCAGGCAATACCAAAGCCTGGATTTCTGGCCAAGCAATCGCCACCATAGCGACCACAAGAACGGGGGAGAAAGGGGGCGGGGCTACAAGAGACCTCAGGCTGGACTATCCCGGGCGTTAGAGGGCTGCTGGAGATGATGCCCGTCACACAGTGATCGCAACTGCCTGGAGACTGAGGAAAGTTGAGTGGAAGAGGGAGAAAGATGCCATGAGAGAGAAAGAGAGAGAGGGAGTGTAGAGGGAGGGATGTTTTACGCAGAGGCCAGGACTTGCCCTTGCATCAGAGTGCAACGGTTCTGCTGCTTTAGACTGCAATAAAGTGTTGCCACGATCCGACAACCCTGGCTCGTGATTGTCTGCCTGCGTTCAGCTTTGCTCGGTGAGTTAACCGCAGACATTCTGGTGTCAACAAATCAGCACTATTCACAATTATTCCATAGCATCAGCAAAGATGCACTGCGCGTGGATTTACTTCCAGACTTCACCTTTGCTATAAATAGTAAATCCACAGTAATATATGGTTGCCATTTTTAAACCAAATTTCAACAGGATAATCCCAAAAGTGCATCTTTAAAGTTTGAGGACTGTGCTGCTCAGATGTAAATGCACTTGGCAGTTTCCTGCAAGTTCGTTAGCGAATCGTCAGCACCGCGGCTCCTAAGCTGAATCAGAAGTGCGAAATCAGCTCGAGCTCCACACGGCGGTGTGCAGTGGGTCACCAGGAGGGAGGGCGGAGGAACGGAGGAATCAGCCAAGTGAAACAAGCAAACAGGCAAGCAAATTTGGCTTTCAATTAACAGCTGCGGCGGCCAATAGGGTTTCTCGACGCCACAGGGGCATGTAAACCAAGAACTGGGATTTTTCCGTCCAATGGTGAGCGGGACAGAAAATCAGCTCCTGTAATGTAACAATGTAATGTAATGTAACTACTACGGATCTGTTGCAACCTCTTAAAGCAAATGAATATCAAAAGGTAGATCTTTGAAGCTGAAACCTGCGGATAGCAGTCACACCACCCTATATCGCAATCTGGAGACTAGAAATACATGGCTAATACTTCACGTGCTACTCTGTGATCCAATACATTTACTCGAATTGACCTAAATAAATCCAGATCTAGTCTGTGGATAAACACCTGCTCACGTAGATTCCAAAAGCAAACAAATTCTTACTCTGGCAAGACTGCCAAACAAAGGCCAAAATTTCTACTCAGAAATTAAAGTCGCTCTGATATTATTTTGAAAAATTATATTGAAAAGGGCTGAAATCCTCTCATCATGAGTGATGTGGGGTGAGTGGTCACCTAACACCCATGCAGGTGGCATCAGAGGTCATCGAACATCTAGTTTTAGAAGGCCACCTTCTTTTCTGAGGAAGCGACTGTGTGCTGTATATGCAAATTGTTTTGTTGTATGGTTCTGTTCTTGGCTAAGCTGAACCTATGGTTGTAATCACTGGTGTGTGTGTGTGGGCATGGGGGGGGGGGGGGGTTGCACGTGGGTGTGTTTGTGCAATCGTACTCTCTTTCTGGCTGTATAAACTGACACTTATCTAGTAGGGAAGGGTATGAAAATGGATTTTTATCCAGTGTAAACATGCAAGCCCTTTGCCTATTATTTCCAGGCCTTTAGGTCTGGAGAGTGAAAAGAACAGAAAGATACACACAGTGGGACATCTAAGCCTGTATAAATCAGGAGTCTGCATCACAGGGTATTGTAGGAAGGGAAAACCGAGAAGAATCTAAACAAAAAAAGAATCTGATCTTGTAACCTGGAACCCTTTCCAAACCTCTCTCATAAGCTTCTATACCTTCTCAGTCTTCATTAGGTTATCAGTAATTACAGCAATGGGAGTCTAGAGAGGGAGAGGAAGAGACAGAGAGAGAGAGAGAGGGAGAGAGAGAGAGAGAGAGAGAGAGAGAGAGACAGCAAGCATATTAACACTGCTGCCACCCAGCATGACAGTGTACAAACTATTGCACTTCCATTTACCCATCTCACATTCATTTTCGACCTGCTCTTGACACAGTATCGGACCATATCCCTGGCTGGGTTACAATTGATCAACCGATCCTTGCTCCTTCATTTTTGCTTGGTTTTCTTCTCAACGAGTCAGCCACCTGTGAGCCAATCAGTTCCCAGCACAAGGCTCGTTCTAGAACCCACGTTAGGTCACACGTTTCCCAGGACAGTGCTGTACAGCAGGTCCTGTTCACTATTCAGTGTGTTCGCACTTCGATTCGACACCAAGACTATTTCGATTCGCTCTGCTGCCTAGGATTGACGACTGGGCTCAAACAATGGATAACAGATCTTTTTCTCCAGCCCTTACTATGGGATCTTCACAGACTGGAGGTAGAAGCACTTATCTCATGATCTCTCCAATTTCCACAACCCTTCACTTGGACCATAACAGCTGACCTTGCGTCACCAAACCACAACAGTCCGGCTGTTGGGTGGAGTGGGGGGGGGGTATACGGCTAACATTTTCATTGGCTTACAGAATGCCTGAGTTAACCAGTAACCTTTACCAGCAGACATGAGCCCAGACAGGCATGACATCAGCTTTAGCTTTTAAAACACTCGTAAAATCAAGACAGTGGAGTGTCATACCGACACAGGCAGCTGGTGGGGTCAGCATTGTAATAAGCATAGCTTTTTCCCTACATAATTACGAATGAACAACCAGCAGGTGATCCTACTTCTGATGCAGGAGAGCGACATATCCTGTGCTACCAGACCATCACTATGGAAGCTTTTAGGTTGTGCAGTCTGCACACTGCATCGCTTCTCCTAATGTTGGCACTATTTGTAATTAGCACAATAAGACTGTGAAAGCTCCGTGTATGTATCTGCCGTGTGTCAGGGAGAGCACTTCATGCTCTCATCATGAAATCCAAACAAGACAACATGGATGGTGGCACCCACAGATGCAATCAGGATTCTGACTGTCATGCGATGGAGGGGAATCTTGTCTCAATTAAACTGAAAAACAAACAAAAAATGTCAATACAAAATGTGCCGGCTTGAGTTTAGCAGTCTGTATTTGAGCACCAGTCTGGCTTTTTTTTTTGTTCTTCATGTCAGGAAATAGATGCAGAACATAATATTGTACTGTACCAAGTACAGCACCATACAAATAGAGGGGTTATACAGATTCATGAACATCAGTGCACAATACAACAAACCACTAAAAACACTGTTACTGAGATTCACCTTTAACCATGACAAAGATCAGTACTGTAACAGCATGGCTGCAATCCTGGCTTTACATTGTGTATAAATGTCCTCCCGTATTGGGATATCCTACAAATTACATTGATTACTGACCACATAAATCTGAATGAAAGTTGTCTTAAATCAGTCCCGTGCTCTGATGATCTCTGATGGAGCAGCAGGATATCTTTCATGGGCCGCTACGGTCATTAGATTAGTTATACATTCATACAGTCCTTAAACCCCTGCATGAAAAATAGGTAATATACTTTCTCTAAATCATTAGTGAAAGAAGACCCTCTTCGGAGCTGTAAGTGGTCTAGGAAGAAGGCAGATGCTCTGGACGATGGGGGGAGAACGACAAAATGAATGAGGTAAGTATCCACCATCAGAGGTGGTGGACAATAGAAACAGCAGTAAAGAAAGGGGTGGTGATGAGATGACTGAGGTAAGTAACAGAGGTGACTGAGGTAAGTATCAGAGGTGACTGAGGTAAGTAACAGAGGTGACTGAGGTAAGTATCAGAGGTGACTGAGGTAAATATCAGAGGTGGTGGACAGTAGAAACAACAGCAAAGAAAGGGGATGAGATGGAAAGGTGTGAATGTGAGTAAACAGCATGGAGAGAAAACATGCAGTGACATTCAGCTCATGCTGAAACCTTCAAATTACCCACACAAACCAAAAATGCATTACAAAATAGTAAAACACACAATACTAACATTTCTGCTGTGAAGGCTAATTTGACACCAAAATTTGCTTGTATATCAGAAGTTCATATTTAAATTTCTTGCCAGAGTCTTTGTATAGTCCAGAAAACCCTGCCCACACCTCTTACTGAGCAGCACATGTAATATATAAACTGATTCTGAATCAGGCAGATAATTACTACTGACGATGTGTTTTCCCCTAAATTTACATTGAATTTAATGGCCTGCATGAGTACTAATGTAGCTGAAAACAATCAGCATTTTTTATATGAAGTCTAAGTAAGCCTGGGCTAAGGCACTGACTATGCCGTCCAACAAAATGTACAGGATACACAGTAATCAAATGGCTTTGGTGGATGTTGCTGTTTGAAACTGATCTGAGATCAGTCCACTGTTTATACTAATGGAAGCATAAGATGACAAACAGGAGTAGAAAAGGACTAATATTAAAAAGATTATAATTTATAGATGTAAAAGGAATGGGATGCTGAGTTTGGAACACTCACACTGCCTCACTGGACAGAGAGCTCAGCTTTTAAATTATTCACACATTTTTCTCAGCCCTTTCATGTAAGTATGTAGGGCCCAACTCTCCTTTATGGAGAGTCCCCCACAACACACCCCTTTTGATTGCTATTTTTATCCTACACACACACACACACACACACACACACACAAAAACACACACACACACACACACACACACACCCACCCCCACACACACACCTATATAGATATATATATATATATGTGTGTGTGTGTGTGTGTGTATATATATATATATATAGACTGCAGTGTACTGTCGTAATAAATACAGAATATTTTTAAAATTGTGTGAATTACAAAAATTCTGAATATATGTGTATGTATGTATGTATGTATATATACACATACATACACACAGATATAGGGAGATGGACAGAAAAATAGATACGGAGATAAATGACCATCTTCTGTATTCCCCATGTCACTTTTTCTTTAAATATTTTTAGCATCTCGTTCCTCCATTTCATTCCCCCCTACCCCTCCCTCCGTCGGCTTACTCATCCTTCCGCTACAGATATGCCAATAGTTAGCCATAGTAGATACGCGCACAAAACCATACAGAATTTTACCAGTACATATTGTACAAGAACCAGTATAATTATTGATATGTAAGAGTTACGGCCGTTCGGGAGGTCGCACTGACAAAGGCTCGTTCAGTCAGATCCAACGTATGTGCGACATATATGTAACTAGGCTAGTTTCGTGTAAACCTGAACGCGTAACGTGCCATGACAGTTCACGTGAAGCCTGGTGAATCTGGCGCGAGAATGATCGCAGCAGTCGCTGTGAAAACACAAGAGAGACCACAAGACTGCAGAAACAAAATAATACTTGTTGAATGTTGACGAAGTGAACGTAAAAGGTAGCACTTTCGCCTGTCTCACTTCTTTGCGTAAAGGTACAGTCTGTGTTACAAGCTTGGGGAGGGAATAATGTCACTGAACAGTTACACCACGGAAAACGCACACAAAGACACGCCAGTAGTTATCTGTATACTTACTTGCCTTGGGTTCGAGTTGGGATCGTATGTGCGTGCTCACCGACACGCACATCAACCCAAAAAATTAACCCAAACGTCGTTTTTTGTTGTTGTTGTTTCAGTGAAAGATGAGAAATGTCGTCCGATTTATCCGCGGTCTTTTTTCAATATTCAATACAACGAAGATGTAGCGGTGTTTTTTTCCCTGGTTTTGGGACAAGGCTAACCACTAACACCGCGATACTAATAATGAGGGTACACTGATGTTAACTGGGGATGCACCTTATTCTCGCTCAGAAGGCAGTGTAAGAAATCTCCGTTAAAATGCTGGCATATTTTCTTCGATTTCAAGCCTCCCTGATTTTTTCTCTTTCCTTATTGCCAAAAACGCTCCTCCTGGCGCGTCTGTGCCTCCCCGTATGGAGTGCGATGCTGGTGACAAGATATAATCCCAGTTTTGAATCCACTTGCAACGTCTCAGTGAAGACGTTCAGTCAGACAGGCGCCATGCACACAGGTCCACAGCTCACACTCACACATTCACGTTCTTGTCTGCCTCTTCGTTCCCTGACGGAACGATACTTTGCTTTGCTTTCCTCTGTCTCTCTCTCTCTCTCTCTCTCTCTCTCTCTCTCTCTCTCTCTCTCTGTCTCTCTCTCTGTCTCTCTGTTTCTCTCTCAGATGTCACGCGTGGGCGGAGGCGCGAAGAAGAGACGAGGAGGTGGGAGGCCCCGCGCTAGATCGCAGGCTAATTTGTGACGTGACTCAAAAGGAGCGATGATTCTCTTGGGTGGCGCTCTTTGTAAAGGTTTAGAACTGAGATAAGCACACACCCTATAGAAAAGGCTACTGTCGGTATTTTCTCTGTCTGAAGGTGTGAATTTATTTTAAAAACGCCATTCTGAGTTGACTGCCTCTGCTTTGGAGTATTGGTCAGTGGCAAACCCGGCATACTGTATCACACTTAATTGCTTAATTATATGAGTGTAATGCAGCAAAGCGTACGACAAACAAAAAGAAAAAAAATCAGAAGTTGACTGTGATTGAACATTATCCCCATGTTAAGCCCCGTGTTTGGGTAAATCACACAGTAACCTGTTTTGGCTCAGTATTATTTGCTCAGGACGAATGTATCCCAGCCTGTCTACACTCCAACTCAAATTCTACCCTCAGCCAGTAACAGACAGAACACACAGCTCGGCTAGAACGACTTCTAGAGCTTCTACAAACAGCACGTACTTGAAATAGTTTTGACGACACAGGGATGATCAAGATAAACTGGATACTCAAACAGCGTGAACAGTGAGAAAGACGATTCTTGCTCAAGTTTCAGATGTGACTCTTCTGAAAAGAAGGTAATGGTAACTTCAGTTTAATCCTTAATCACATCCACAGTCTAATGTAGTCAGATTACTAGATAGAACAACAACGAAGATAATCCTAGATACCACATTTAGTTTTCTTGTAAATGTAAAAAAAAAAATACGAAATGTATTTTGGGGATTTCAAGTAGGCCTGTAACCGAACTCATTAGTCTTAATTCAATCGGCCAGTTTTTCCTTTCCACCGTTGTCTTCGGGTTGCTCATCAGGGATTTTGACCCATGCGTTTATAAAACTGCTGTATGACAATGTGTGTAAAAAGCACTATATAATTTGATTTACTGTCCCAGAACTCCAGGACTAGCCCCAAGCTCATGCCAGTGGCATACGAAAGAATGGGCAAGTTTTGATGAAGTTATCTCCTGCGGAGAGAAACTTGGCATGGTGAGCTAAGAGCCAGGAGACATTGAACTGGCATTTTGGAGTGAAGGTATTGGCTAGAGGGCACCCAGCTTATGTATGTTATCACAACAGACTTCAAGAACCTCCAGTTCCTTCAGACTGACGTAAAACATCTGAACTTCATGTAGGTGAGTGGTCAGTGTTCTTTCCCGACTTTCAATCTTCTGCCTCAAAGGAGCATCGAAATCAAACCGGCCTATTCTTTGTGCTTTGTTCGACTCCAGAAGAAAGGAATGACCAAAAATGTGGAGGAATGCAATACTTGGTGGACTGGTAGGGGGGCAGGCCCAAAGAAAGAAGCTGGGTGCTTGCCAGTCAGATACGAACATGACCTGTTTGACTACTTCTACTACTATCCAGTCTTTGGCCTTTTGATCAGTATGCAGCACCCAGTCAAGATCACACACATTCTAGCACCAATAACATCCTGAGTTACAAATTGTAAATCCATACAATTCCATTCATTTTGTACACAGGATGTATTCTGTAAAACCTGCTTTGTCTTGCACATTGTATTAACCACAATCTTACTAATTTATGCACTGTGTTATGTTCATGCTATGTTCTTGTTATGTTTATGTTATGTTCTTGACCTGACATGCCAGAGTTCCGTCAGTTTATGCATGACACTGGCTTGACATGGGTGTTCTTCCTTACATGAAAAGTGGGGTGTGGCTCACTCTGTCGGGATGGCCGAGTGGTCAGTCTCCTCTGGAGGGTTCGAGTCATGCTTCTGACATGTTTTTCACACTTGACTTTTGCTCTTCAGCGGCAGAGCTGTGCATCGTCACCCTTGGCCTTGCCGTAGTTGTGGCTGATTGGTTAAGGTGATGGGCTAGAACTCTGCAGGTTCAAATTCTGCCAACTACATGAGTGCGCTGGGCTGCCCGAGCACTGCAGATTTGTAATGCTAACAAATGATGGCTGGACATTTGTAAAAAGCCAAGGTCATTTCATCGTATGGAGGCAGTGAAGCAGGCTGCCACTTACCTGTGGAACCAAAGTATAAACAATAGTCTTTTCTAGGATTTGAATCCAGGATCTCTTGCACCCAATGACCAGTGAACCTACTACTGCTGCTTTCTGGGTTTTTTGATTTTTGGCCTATGTCCACGTTCCGGCACTTGTGTGTGTGAAGACATTAAGTTGCAAAATTAATTGAAGTTTGTCCCTGTCTTGTCAGAGCTGTCAGTAACACCTTCTGGTCAGTTGGTTTTAAGGATTTGTTTAAATGTATTTCTTGTATTAAATTACAGTTCTTTTGTTGATGTTATTGGGAAAAAGTCAAACTGCTGTTTATAACGTGTGGTTGGGTAGCACTTTCCTACTGATGGTTCAAAACTTGCCCATTCTTTCTTTTTTATTCAAAAGCCAGACACTGGTATGCAAATTTGATCTACTCAAGCACTGTGGAAAAATTAG
Source organism: Sternarchorhynchus goeldii (assembly GCA_028565775.1). NCBI lineage: Eukaryota > Metazoa > Chordata > Actinopteri > Gymnotiformes > Apteronotidae > Sternarchorhynchus > Sternarchorhynchus goeldii. The sequence goes on from JAOXYF010000008.1 coordinate 18,368,831, forward strand.
TAAAATACATCCCACCCCCCACCCCCCTCCCAAACTCAATTTTGCAATATTTCAAGGAACATACTTGATATGTGTTATTCTATGTCTTTGATTTAAAATGGCTGGCCACTCGTGCTCCCAAACTCTTACAATACATGAGGCTATACATGCCATGCTGTAGCATCGATCTAAACCATTCAAAGTGGAGGTGGATGCGTCAGACATGATAATAAGAACAGTACTGTCCCAGTGCTGCAGGACTAGCTTCAGTCTCAAGCCAGTGGCATTCTACTCCAAATGGCCCTTGTAAAGAGAAACATGTCCATTATAAGAAAAACTCTTAGTTTCTAATATATATTCATATATTCATAAAGTTCTTTGTTTCCCATTGGTCAGTGTCTGAAATGGCCCAACCAAAAGTTACAGCTGTTGTTTGGGCAGGAGCTGTTCACCCTAGTCAGAAGGTCAGGATCACTGAAGTGTGGCTATAGCCTGCAGGATGCCCCAGTCCTCACATACACAGTAAAACCACATTGCTATGCTCTCAGCATAAGTTTAGGGAGTATGCCCAGCACTGCACACTGGAGGAGTGTTATTCATGCTCACAGAGAATGTTATTGGACTATAAGTTAGCCATAAGATGTACAATAAAATAAGACAGATGGTGTTTTACAACTGAGCAAGCAATGATATGCACGAGCTCTCTGTTGGAAATTTGAACTCTGTGTGTACTGTGTGCTCTGTTGGATGTGGTTTCTTCCAGTTACTCAATAACTCCTTTAAAAAAGAAAACAAACACCCTCCATTACATCTGCCATTAGGATAACTAACGTCTGACAAATCTGCATGAGGTCTCCAAAACTGCCAGTGTATCTGTGGCACATTCATTAGCATTTTTGTGACACATGGAGTAAACCTGTCTGACTGCTCTCCATGTTTTACTGGTCTCCATTTGTTTTTTTTGTATTTTTCCCATTTCTCCTTCTCCTTTTCTGTTTTTTTTCTGTCTTTCTTCTCCAACTTTGTCTTCCTCCTATTTGGTGCATTTTCATTTAGCCACTTCAGCACTTCTCTTTCATAATTTTTTACTTCTTCTGACTCTTTCTAGGTCAGACGTGTCTTTCCCTTCTCAATCTCAGCTTTATTTTTTGACTCTGTCCCTCATCTTTATCAGTGACTCATGCATGCCAGTCTGTTTCCTCCCTAAATCTTGTGCTCTTCTCCTCTGCTTCCACTCTTCTTTCTCTCACACCTTTTCTTTGGACTCCTTGTTTTCTCAGGACTCCTTCTCCAGTGTCATTCCTGGTTGCTCTCTCTCATCTCTCCTTTACCTGTAAAAAGTGTCTCCAACACACCTCCCACACCCCTCTAACATGCCTCCCACAGACCCTACAGCATCTCGGCCTGATGAGCCTGTCAGGAAGTCCTGGAGCAGGCGACAGGACAAAGCGATTCCCTCCACCTCCTGGAAGACTCCAGAGCAGGGTCACTTCGACAGCTGGGTCTATGCCGTCTCTGCCTGACTCCACTCACTGGTCTACACCTCTGGCCTCCCTCTCAGTAGCACCACCATGAGTCCAGACAAGTCATGTTCAAAATGATGGGTTTCATGCAGTCAAGAAACCCATGAAAACAACTCTTAAAGGTACAGTTTGTTCAAAAATGGACTACCAACCTCTGATGTTGATCTGGGTCTGTAAAATCAAACATTTTATTATTTCTAAACTGCATTGTCTCTTGCCTGCACAATCAGATGGATCATCTATTTGAAAGATCTATTTGCATGACTCGGTTCTCAAATTCAGCCATGGCATTAACACTTGTGCTATTTGTTCTGCCAGCTGGCCAGAAACCCTGTGGAGTGTAATGGACTTTTCCAACCTGCTGAGAGCCGTTTCTTTTCTCCTTTTGCCCTTTTTCCTCCTCTAATCTGATTCTCTGTTTTAGGAGTCAGGGTGATGGAGTTGGGGTTGTGTTCTTCAGGAGTTTGGGCAATGGAGTTGGGGTGATGTTCTTCAGGAGTTAGGGTGATGTTCTTCAGGAATTAGGGTGATGTTCTTCAAGAGTTGGGATGATATTCTTCAGGAGTTGGGGTGATGTTCTTCAGGAGTTGGGGTGATGTTCTTCAGGAGTTGGGGTGATATTCTTCAGGAGTTGAGATGATATTCTTCAGGAGTTGCGGTTCCTTTCAGCTCCTTTCTCCAGATGCTATGATCAATTATCCAGCTGATGTACCAGCTTCACCTTTTTTTCTATGTTGTGTGATTGGGGTGAGGTGGGTACCACTGGGTAAGCTGCAGCTCTTAGCAGTCAGTGCCTCTGTTCAGCATCTGTTGTGTATTGTGTTGTGTATTGATTCTCAGTCACAATACAAATATGTATTGTAATGTAGCAATTAGAAAATTTCAAACTGAATCTGGATAATCTCAAGTGTTAGGGTTAGGGTTTAACTCTCCCTTTGTCAGTACTGTTCAATCTTTACTGCACATTTTGTGTTGCTGACATATTATTTGACAGGGATGAGGGGACCACATGTTAACTGGAAACTCATTTTCAGGTCGTATGGAGATTTTCCACAAGGGGGCGCTACAAACAGCTTTTGTGTGGATTATTTGAGAGGAATATGATGGTGCTTGATATCAGTGTCATTGTTAACCAAAAATGTCCACATCTTTTTAGAGTGGAATCTTTTCACCATTTTTATTGAAAAGTTGTCAGTTCTGTGCGCCTCCAACGATGGGGTAATAAAGCACCACTATAAACATAATTATTTAATCTGTCTCACAGGAAAATGCTTAACATATGCAGTGCGGAGTGTTCCCTAAAAGCCTCAAGTACATAACAGGTCTCTGCTGCCACCAGGTGGATAGAATGTTAAACTGCATTTCCTCTAATGAAGTCTAAATGAGGTATTGGCTTTCTGTTCATGTCAAGGTCTTAACCACCACTGTATCTTATACATCCATGCACCGTTTCTCTTCTTGTTTTTTTCATTGCGGAAGGTCTATAGCCGTTCAACGTTCGGTCTCCGGGTGATTATTTCAATTCTTGATCTCCTTCATTGTGGATCCAGGAAAGAAATTTACTTTTACACACACACACACACACACACACACAAAACATACACCGGCCAAGAAGATGCCAAGATCTATGCGACAACTGTTCAGTCAGCTATTGACGGAAGGTTCTCTTGGACTCTGACATCTGTAATGCTGCTTTGCGACAACGGCTGTTGTAAAAAGGGCTACATAAATAAAACTTACTTGAATTTTAAAGACTCTGTGTCAATCTGTATATAAAGATATAAAGTGTGACCTTGAGTGTGGTCACTGTGCAACACGGCCTCATATTAACCTTGAGGGGCTTTTTCGTCCGTATCATAAACACGACGGCGAAAACTATTTGTGAACAGCGGGCGCCATAACTCTCTTCTCTCCAAAAATATATGCTTGTGCTATTTTATGTATTTGAAATAGAAAAGATTTGGATTAGCGTCTGACCCGAGTTGAATCATTTATTCATATTTACTTGTTGGTGTAAAGACACAACAATAATTTATCGCCTTCCCCGGTAGTCACACCGTTTAAAGTCCCTCTGCCCCCTTTTTTTAGTTTTTTTTAAATTAGCCTGGTACAATTCCAAGGCTTTGCAGACATACGTGGGAATGTTGTCTTTGTTTGATTAAAGGAGTCCAAAACAACGGATAGAGGGCAACATAAACTAAGGCAGGTGCAGTTAATTAAATAGTAACAAATGCTCAACGACTGTAAAAAGTGGCTAAGACTGGATAGTGACATTACAAATGTAGACGCAAAATGAGAGATAAGTTATATGAATCTGTCGTAGTTGTATTCGCTTAAGAGAACATTAACATTGACAAGATTATTCGGTTCAGTTCATCTGTATATTCGCATAGTGCTTTTTAATACAGGTGTTGTCATAAATTGGCAGCATTACAAATATCAACCCCACAGTGAATCAGGATAGAGAAGTGAGATGAGTCTAATCTTTTCATGGGGTATTTGGATTAATAAATCAGAACCAGAGAAAACACCAAACACACAGTCCTACAGGAGTACAGAGGGACGGGTGATGTGCTGTTCTCTACAGTCCCAGTGACACACAGTTGTGGGTTTTAATCTCATCAGGAGGGTAAGTAACACCTACTAATGAGCCTATCATGCACAGCTGGAGAGACAGTGCTACATGTAGATCAATCTGTCAGGCACAGCTGGATGGGCAGTGCTACATGTAGATGAACCTGTTAGACACAGCTGGAGAGACAGTGTTACATGTAGATGAACCTGTCAGGCACAGCTGGTTAGGCAGTGGAACATGTTGGTGGCTCCATGCTGGTCACACTGGTCCTGAGAGTCGGTAAGCAGGAACTCTCCTGCAGGGCTTCTGGTTCTGATAAGGACTCTAGCTGCCACATTTGGGATAAACTGCAGCTCATTCAGATTGTAGTGGGACAAGTTAACAGAGTCTTGAAGTAGTCCAATCTTGAGGTAACAAAAGCATGAATGATGGAAGGCTAATCTTAGTAATATTTCCGAGATGTACACTGTGAGGGACAGGTCAGGATGGACCTGAGACACTGTGGTGTTTTCTGCCACATATGTGCCCTAAGCAAGAGAAAAGGTGTTCTCAGAAGTGTCTTTTTTTGCAGGACTTTCCTTTCAATTAGGAATTTTTACCATGGAAACTAGTGAAAACTACCACAGCTGTGATTCAGATGTCTCTTTCAGGTGAAGGTATGATTTAAATAAACAAAACATTTTTAAAACGTACTATAATTACATTTTATTGGTTAAAGATAATCACGCAATTTTTAGTCCATTTAGTTTTCAAAACCAGTTGGATAAGAATAGATTGTGCAGCTTTGTTATGGCCCAAACTTCCCCCACATATAAAGTGTAGTCACACAGAAAGAGTTTTTGTTTTTGATAGTACCAAACAAATAATTAAGCCTCTCGTCTGCCTGTTATGTTATGTATTATTGTTTTGTACTGTCATTTTGTTGTTCATGTGATGAGTGCCAAAACAGAGATAAGCATTAGGGCTTATTGTGTTGTGAGGGTTTTTAATGTGTGCAATGGCTGCGGCACTGTGATGAATATGTTTTTAAATCATCCAGTAAATTCAATCAACCAATCAAAGCAAAGGAGCTGGGGGAGAAGCTGCCAGCCACGTCCTATGGCTGGAGGTTTTGAGATGAGACGTGGGCAAATGAATCAGATGCGTAAGGCTTCCTACCTTCTTACTATGTCTGACCCTGGGGTTTACTGTAGGGCGTATACTTTGGGTTTACAGTAGGGCATAAACTTTGGGTTTACTGTAGGGAGTACTTTGGGTTTACTGTAGGGCGTATACTTTGGGTTTACAGTAGGGCGTATACTTTGGGTTTACTGTAGGGCGTACTTTGGGTTTACTGTAGGGCGTATACTTTGGGTTTACAGTAGGGCGTATACTTTGGGTTTTATGTAGGGCGTATACTTTGGGTTTACTGTAGGGCATATACTTTGGGTTTACTGCAGGGCGTATACTTTGGGTTTACTAAAGGGTGTACTTTGGGTTTACTGTAGGGCGTATACTTTGGGTTTACTGTAGGGCGTATACTTTGGGTTTACAGTAGGGCGTATACTTTGGGTTTTATGTAGGGCGTATA
>JAOXYF010000008.1:18374577-18386627 GCA_028565775.1 Sternarchorhynchus goeldii
ACAGTTACATTTACAGCATCTGGCACATGCTCATATCCAGAGTGGCTTTACGTATTTATCAGCACGACAGGATGTGTCGCTCTTGGGTGAACGGCAGGCATGATCATACCAGGGAAGCTAAAGCACCAGCTAAGGATTTGATTTTTTTTCCCCACGTTCACTTCATGTCAAGTGGACTGGCCTTATCTTGGATAACGGGGCTGGCCAATACAGTCATGGCTAGGGCCTATGTACAACGTGGTAGGTCAGTTTTAATAGAAAACAGTCAAACCCAAAGTTAGCAGGGTTTTTTTGGAAGGGGAGTGGGGGGGGGGCAGTAGGAAGGTGGTTGAAGTCCTTTAGCTGATTGGTTTAAGTAGTTCTACTTGTGATTGCGTTTGAAATTTTGACTGCAGAAGGAGACTTTTGCTATTTCTTGTGCCTGAACATGGACCTTGAAATTAAAAGTCAGATACTCAGCCAACTGAATTATCCAGGCCTGAATGTAGGTGTTGCTTGAACGAGTGAAAGTATGAGTCTTAATTATGAAGAAATTCTCACTGGCCCACTCTCATATAGAAATAGCATGCCATGCTATATTAGAGGTTATGCCATCTAAATAGGTATTTAAGACCAAATAATAATAATAATGTAAGACCAAATAATTATTCAACCATGCATGAACTAGCCAACATAAGCTCCTCCTTCTAATGGATAAAAACTAACAAAATGAACATATCGAAATCCTGTAGAAAACAGCCTTCTTACTACAGACACTACCACTATAATCATACTACGGCTATGAGTAAAAACTCTTACCATTTTAAACTATGCTTAAAGACATTTAGATTTTCTTTGCTATTAGTTACCCTGTTTAATTACCCTTAGGTTACATAGGCTAAATTAAAATAGAAAATCATCACAAGAAACCCACATTAAAGGGCAGCAAAATAACCGATATGAGTTGAATAACGAACTGAGCTTTAGGCTCCTCAATTTTGACAGTCTTTAAATGTCATCATTTCCTGCTGTTTCTCTGTGACATTTTATAGTGTATTAACAGTCTGCATAGGTAAATATTAATTTTCCGACAGTGGAATAATTTTGTATTGCTTGCGTTCATCCTATCACCAGATGACGAGGATTTTCGAAGTTAAGTTCAATTTACTCAGGCCGAGCCCTAATCGTTTCACTCAACGTTCTGCAGTCCACAAACACAGGTGCGCGCGCCAGGATAACGAGTGGTCGACGGTGTGCCGTTTCTCATTCAGGTGATCGAAACAGTGCTCACAAGCGTCGCCTCACAAGCGGCAAGTTACCCAAAACTTACGTGAGACACAAGTGAGGACCAATCAGAGCACAGGACTTCGTGTCGAGCAGTCTGAGCATAGCAGAAATTATTCAAAGGTTAGTTAAATGCGTTTCCATGCTCATTTATTATTAGATGTTTCAGACGGTTAGCTGTTAAGTACTTAAAAACAGTTTATGGTTTGTTAAACCCACTTTCTTTGAATTACCACCCAGATAGCAAGGAGAGAATATTTGAATTAGCTTTGAAAAATATTTTCAATACACAGTATTGAAAATATTTTAATCTTTATATGTGGTCAAGCATCTCTTTTGATATATTTCTCTGAAATAAATATAACAGCTCACACATGCCACTTTGCCACCAATAAAGTGCTGGTGCTCATGCTGGAACTGCTGTTGAATCCTGGAAATAAGGATTTTAAAAACCTTTTAAGAACAGACCGGCTCAATACAAAGCGGTCTTGTTTCCGTAGAGCACTGATGATTCATTACTGCTGTACTTGCTGTGGTTCTCGTGCTTTTAGCTGTAAATGGCGGTAAGTGAGGTAAACAGTTTCACGAAGTGATGCTAGGACTCCGCTCTTAGGTTCGCTGGTGCCAGACCAGCAAGCTAATGGGGTCAGAACTTCACCGATTTTTCTGCCCAATAAACTATGGTTTTTGTGGTGGAAAGGTGCGGCTCCGGTAGGGAGTTTGATACCAGAACTGGCAACGTGCCAGTGGAAAAATGCTAATGAAGTTCGAACATATTGTGACTACATTTTTGGCCAAATCACTCGAGCATGATTATGTTCAAATGCCTTACGCTGTTCCAGTCATAAGGAAAGAAGAACTAGCAGTGTTACCCAACACCACCGCGAACGAGCACAGCTTTCCAGTATCACCGTGACGATCGCTAAGATAACTGTCAACTGTCATTTGGCTGGCCTTGTCTGTCAGGGTTTGTTCCAGATATATTTCATTATCCTAGCTGCTGCTCCTCCTGATTGGTTGCTTCCGAATTCTGTACCTGATTGGCTGGTTCCTGTCCCTCCCACTTCAGCCTGCTGTAAGTCTTCTTGCCTGTTTGTGGTTTAGGTTGGTATTTGGATATTTGTGACTTTGGGTTGATGTACGGATGACCAGTTTTCTTCTGAATTCTTGCCTTTTCCATTTTAGATTGTTTTGCCTGATTGTAAATGTTTTTATACTCTTATTTCTTATAAAACATGGAGTCGTGAACCGATAGCACCATTTGTGTTCATTTTGAGCTTTCTCCTGGTGGAGTTAAGGAAGCTATCTCTAATTTTACACAGATTTTGATTAGTAACATATTTAACTTTCTCTCTTTAGATTTGTGTTTTTGTTGCTTTGGCCTGGTACTTTCAACTCCTTACTGATTACTGAAACAGCAAACGCCATCTCCCCTCTGTTCTCTCTTACAGTCTGAACCTACACCATAACACAAACTGATAATTGTCTGAATCTCCTGCCTCAAGCGTTTGCAACCTTGGATAGCGACTGGAATTTTGTTAGAACACATACTTTCTTGAAGCAAACCTCAGTTTGCCTGAAATTCCGTCCAGCGCAGTCATGGAAACCCATGTTTGTTCATGACTTGCGGGGATGGATTACCGGAACGGCACCGATACGTGACGTCTGCCTATCCCGCGGGAGCGGCCTTGCACAGGAGCACAGTTGCCCGCCGACTCAACAAGCCCAACCCCCCATGCTACCCAATGTGATGCACAGCATATCCAGTGTGGCAGTTGGAGCGTCCCCGAACAGCAGGGGGTGGTGCTGTGTCCTTCCAGTGAGAGGGCTTGGCCAGAATGCAGAACACTGCCACCTGGGTGGTTAGCGGTCTAAAGACCTACTCCATTTAAAAGCTGGGAGTAGCTAAGTGACAGATTGCATCCACAGAGCAGCTGGTGTGAGCTCTCCATGCTATTTTTGAGAGGGGGGGTTGTTTTTTTGCAATTATGATGGGTCCAAATACAGCAGATGGTGAGCGGAGTTTAATGGAGTCATCGATAGCAACGGTCGTAGCCAAGTCACCGGTGACATAGCAGCTATAGCTGTGGGATGCAAAGTCGCCAATGGCCATTTCTGACTAAACCCCTGGATTCAGAGTTTTGAGCCAAGTCATGCACCCACCATCAGTACCAGTGTTATCTGAATGCTTTGGTGACTTTTTCATTACTGCAGAAGACAGTATTTCACCACTACAGATCAGTTTTAGTGTTTCTGTGGTTTATTAAACGTTTTTTTCCTGTTTTCCCAGTGGTGTCTGGCGCTAAAAGCACCCACACATCAAATACCTTGAAGGAAAAAGAGGAAAAATAGCATTTTACAGAACCTTTTTCAAACTACCTTCAGCAGTTACTATCTTTGGCAAATCAATAATTTCAGTAGTTTTACTTGGGGAAAAAAAAGATCTAAAATGTAGCTGGAGAGACAGAATCAAGGGAGCTGACGTAATTGGAAGTAACTGGTGAACTCTTTTCAACACTGACGGTATGATCAGTCCTTAAAAATACTAACCATCCTCCAAAGAACAAAGAAAATACCCCCGAGCTCTGAATTATGACACACAACAATCATATCCAGCTAGATAAATATAAACAATGCAAGAAGTCATTTGACACTATTTGCATTTTTGTTTTTGTTGTTATTATTGCTGTTTTCAGTCTTCCAGGGAGTTTGGTCGAGGAACCGCACACTCCAATCTGGCCGCTGATGCTATTTCAACGCATAATGCCACTGTCAAAATCCAGGTCCCCCCTGTGGTTCATATAAGCTACGTCGCACCTCACGCATGTTTTGAGAAGAAGACGGTTTTGTCTACCTTCAGGCATCTTTAGTGGAGCCTCTGCCCTTGGAGAACAGCTGACAAGAGAAGACAAGTTCACCTGCAACATATGGCGTGTAGTGTTCTCATGTGTCCTAACCCATGAAGGTACAAGTATTATTAACTTAGTGCCTTTAAAAGAAGAAAGAAACCACATGAAATTCCTAAAATATTTAAGATATATATATTTATGAATTTAAAAAGTAAATGTTCATATAAGCATATATAAATATACATTAATTAATATATAAACTATGCTAAAATGATGACTTCCTGATGGTACAGTCTACCATTCTGATCTACCACATATGTAGCATATGAGTAGTTGATCCTGTGGGTATGTATGATACCTGCTTCTGTCACAAGCATGTGCTGTGTAACCAGGCCTTCAATAAGTAGATGGATATTGCCTTAACTGGAGTACATTATTTCATAAAGCACTCAAATAAATTAGATGTTTCTGGGTGTAATGCTGTATGTCCACCACCAGGTGGAGTAGTGTAGTGGGTAACAGAGCTGCTTTTTCTATGGGGTTCAAGCCGTGTAGGGAAGCGCTTTATGCTATACCAATCTTTTTTTGGCTGGGGGTCAAGACTCCCAACACTACGTATGTGTTTGAGATTTTGTGGCTGGTATTGTTTTAAGGTGATTTAGAATGTTCTCACTGTCATTTTTTATCTTTGATTTTCTTCTTAAAATCTCTCTCTCAAAAACATGTTCATATATAGAGGAGGGAATGACAGAGTGATGAAACTTTTAAGTCAGCAGCAGGACAAAGAGAGAAGAGCTCAAGTGTGTAATTGGGCGCTGAGCTGTCAATCAAGATTGCTGGAGGATGCCTGAGGTATTTTATTGGTCTGTTAGCTCACTCCATCGATGGAGCTTTTCAATCAGCATTTCTGTTATCCAGAGCGTAACTGACAGGTTGGACAGATGGGAACAAAAGCAGTGTGTGTGTGTGTGTGTGTGCATAAATAACATATTTCAAGAGGAAAAAAAGAAGCACTTTTCCATTCTATTTCTATTCTGAGTAAACTGAACTCCTGTGTGAGGCTATGTGTGTGTGTGTCTCTGTCTCAGAGAGAGGGAGAGTTTTAAATGAATGAAGTGTTGAGTCACTCTCTCTGACTGAGTCATTAGCACATCACACAGAGCATATGCGCACACACACACACACACACGCTCAGTGATTCAGCGACTCAATCAATGAGTCTGTGTGTGTGCCTTCATTCAGTAACGTCAAATGTTAGCATTCTGAGGAGGAATGGTACTTGCACTAGTAAATGGAGGAGCTACGTATTTCTAATCCTGTGAAACCCACCTCAGGATCTGAGCTTGGGGAACGCAGCACGGCTGCCACCTCTGGTGTGTGTCACGTGTGCAGATACCCCATGCGTGTTTGTGTTCATACATCACATATATAGGTCAGGTGCGGCATGAAGTCGCGTTACTATGGCAACAAGAAGTCAAACATGACTGCAGTCTCATCAGCGTGATGCATGAAGAAACCGCATGCATTGGCTTGCACATGCACACACACACACACACACACACACACGTACACTGGCTCTGTCTCTCTCCATAATTCTATGCAGTTTGAACCTCTAGAAATTCCTTCTGTCCTTTTCTTTCAATTCTCCACCTTCTGTCTCTCCTGAGCTTCCGACACTCTAAAATAACTCTCCTCCTCACACATTCTTCCTCTCCGACTGTCCGTCTGTCTCTCTTTCCCCTCTGATTTGCTGTCCTCTTCCCCATTGATTTTGTAGATACCCCCAAGCATTCTGGGTAATAAATCTTCTTGGCTGGCCCATGAGACTCATGGGAAGGCTGTGTGCTATTTTCTCAGAAAGAGAAATAGAAAGAGAGAAACGAGAGAGAGAAAGACATATATCAAAGATGGCTCAGAATATGTACAGGTGAACGTGAGGACCATTTCTACCCATATTCTGGGGCGTTTTGTTTTGTTGTGTTTTTTTTCCTATAAGGTACAAATGAGTTTTTTCATGCTTAAGGCATCAAACTTGATGAAAATAAACTGCTCTGAGCACTGAGGACAGACCAGGTAAATGCATTACTTACTCTTTTACAGGAGAACTGTAGTTAACTGTAGTTCCAACCACAGCTGCACCAAAGGCTGCCCATATAATATGACCCAAACAGACACGATCCACATCGCACCACTACAGCCTGGTGTATTACGTTAAGGATAATTTGCCACGTTAACAGGAAAATTTCCAGGGGGATAAACATAATGTCTGCTAAATGTGTCTAAAACATGTAACAGGAAGGATTATAGCATTTCCTGTGACACTCTGCAGGTCGGGGGGGGTCTGCTGTAGTACAGAGCTTACACACGCAAAATCAGCAATTCATTATTAATGATTTGTTTGAGCTAATATGACTATGAAATGAGATGCGAGCTTGCCTTCAGTTTGTTTACTTTAAAACAGGTTGTTCAGCAAAATGGCCGACAGAGCATATCTGCGAAGTCGGGAAAGAGTCCGTGTGTATGTGTTTGTGTGGAGTGTAAACAGCCACACAGAAAAGGTTATGAAATTGTTTCTTTGAAATATCAGTAATGACTTTCCAAATAAAGAATGTACTATATGATGAATACATAAAAGAAACAAAAACTCCAAAATGAATCTCCTCCAGTAAAAAGGCTCTCGCTCTCTCTCGAATTAGTCCTTCCAGAGAAGGATTACACTATGCTCTTTTTAAGAGCATGTGTACCCATAAAAGGCTTTTACATCAAAGATTTAAATGAATGTTGTTAACACAAGAGCTTCCTGTGTTAAACATACACACACACACACACACGTGTGAATACAGATCTTTCTGCATGACTTGGCGTTAACTAATGGAAATAAGTGCTTTGATCTCGTCCCCGTCTCTGCTGAGTACGGAGAACAAATCCTGCTCCTGTTGCCCTGAGCGACTCTTCAGTCCTCCTCTTCCTCCTAGCCGCACCCCCAGCCTCGTGGACGAACCACCTCACAGTGAGGAAGAGGTCACGAGGGGACATGTAGAAAGATATCACAGCCTCCAACTGTGTAAAGACACACACACACTCATATAAAGGTAGAGAGAGTGAGAGAGAGAGAGAGAGAGAGAGAGAGAGAGAGAGACCTTTTCAAATCAGAATTTTGGGGAATTATTACACAGACCATAATATTCTCTCACTCTATCTTATATCTTGCTCTCTAGAGATTAGCTGAAAATAGAAATACCATTTTGGTTTTGGCCGGTCGTCTGTGTGTGGGGGTGTGTTATGTGTGTGTTTGTGGCCTGATGCAGCAACCATGGTGGCCTGTAACTGCTGTCCATTTCGAGAAGGTGAGGCTCGTTCCAAAATTCAGAAACAGGAAGGTTGGAAAGGGGGCAGGGAGAGAGAGCAAATTTTTAAAAAGGAGGAATAGAGTGCTCACCATGTTACAGACGCTGACAACACTGGAAGTGGTCTGCAGTGTTGCCATAGTAATACATGAATCTTACTTCCTGTGGAAGTGACTACCACCCCCCCCCCCCTCAATAGCAGAAATCAATGTTCTAACTATTCCAATGAGACAGCTCAGTGCTATGGACAACCTTCAGCTACTGCTGAATCCTTTTTTTTGTTATCTGTAGTCAAAACATCCTGTTTATTGTCGCATTTTGGCACTTCAAAGAAAAAAATAACCCGTTTGGAAAGAAAATACTAAATTTAGTGCTACACTGTTGACAGAAAAAACAAGAGAAACAACTTATAAGTGGTAGATTCAGATTTGCAATGGATACAGTAGCTTATGTAAACTGTGAAATAAGTTTACATAACTGTGAAATCGGCCTTTTTAGTAAATGAGTGTATACTTCAAACCCAAATGCTTCCACTGAGTGTAAGCAAGAACCGATGAGACCAGCCGATCTCAAATCTTCATGTACTTAATATTTTTTTTAGCGATTTTGATTTCACTACCGTTTTGCAGGAAATATTCATTTATTTAATATTAATAATTGTTATTGGACGAAGACCGGTAACTGGGAATGTTATGGAGATATTACAGTACAACACAGATCTACTAGTACAAAGCAGTGGTTGCAGATCTGTGTGTGTGTGTCTATTTTTGTGTATGAATGCAGGGGGATGGTGCTCTTAAAAAGGCAATTAAAAATCACAGCAATAAAACTGTATAGACTTCGCCCACGCTTAATCAATACATCTTTTATTGGTTAATAAGAGCATCACGCAATTTCAATGAAAACCGAACAGATGAATGGAGAGTGTGCTAAATATAAACCAACCCAGCAGTTAATATGGGGTTTGGAATCAGACATTCCCCTTGCATGGCTTTTTCTTCTTATGGGATAAGAATTGTATTTCAGAAAAAGATCCTCTCCACTCATCTGTATTTGTCCTCTTTCTCTCTCTCCCTCCCTCCGTGTCTTTTTCCTATTTTCTGTTGGACTCCCTCAAGACTGGATCTCAGTGCTCTATTTTACCTTGCTTTAATGAAACACACACACACACACACACACAGAAAGGCTTACACATACACAAATCGACACACATCCACACTCTCTAAACACCAAGACACACAATGCAGAAAAGCACACTCACACACCATACGTCTGTCACCTCCGTCATAGGCACGCTTGTGCTTGAAGAGCTCGCTGTCAACATCCGACACCCCCCCCCCCCCCCAACAGAGACAGGATCACCTCCATAAAAGCCTGTATTTGGTGCTGCTCATTAACGTCTAACAGAAGGATGTACATACTGCTCACTTCTGCTGTGACCTTCAGGTTCCAGAGAACAGGACAAACAAGGATGAAAAGGAAAAAAAACCAGGACAACAAGGTAAAAAAGGGAGAGCGGGAGAAAGAACAAAAAAAATGAGGTGAAAAAACAGACCAGTCAATTGTGTCATGAATTTAATGTCTGATGAAATTAAAAATACAAACTCCTCTGGTGAAAGAACATATCTAACCGTGAGCACATATATCGTCTGACACGCACATGGAATACGAGGTGAAATCTCGTCAAGTCATGCACTTGGGTGGGGGCGGGTGGTGCGTGCATCAATCACACATATTACCCAATCAAGATCTCTAGGAGCTACTCGTGTGTACAGCATACAGAGAAAAACAGTTGGGCACTAGAGTAGATGTGGGTTGCCTTTCGGGTCCACAACCCAGACGACGTCCCTCCTCAAGGCTGGTCAGACTTTGGATGACCACACCGTGGGGTGTGGTTTCCAGTCCGTCCGAGTATAAGCAGAGCTGGTTTCGTTGCTGTTGGTCACCTGAACTCAACCGCACAACCAAGACCTGTTCGATGTGGTCTGACAGGCGAGTGTATCGCGGCCTGACAGGCGCCGTGGACGCCATTGCGAAGCATTCGCTTCCATTTCTTGTGGTACCACAGCGAGAACAAATGAACTCCAAGCGTTTGACATGGACTAGAGACTTGACCGCATGTAGCGATCAAACGTGAAAAGCTTTTCGGTGCTCGTTTAGCCATCCTTGATCGTTTGATCGTCCTTGGACGATAAGCTTCTTTGCTTTCTCTGAGCTCATTGATGTCATTCTTTGGATCAGGTAAAAGAAAGGCAGCAAAATAAAGGTGTTAAAAAAAGAAACCTGGATTGGGAGCTGCTAGAGAGCTTCTCAGGTGTTGGAGATGAGCGGGTGTAACGTCTCACGTGAGCTCATGAATCACAACCCTTGTAACCACAGCTCACGTCAGCACTGAAACACCACGTCACACTAGCCTCGTGCCTCTCCGTACACTTTTTCCCAGAAAGTCATGAAGGACGGTAAGGAAGAAGCCTGCCCTTTCCCGACTGGATTAAGTCCCAGGGCCCAAATTGCATGCAAGATAGCTAATTTAAGATCAGCTCTGTCCATCGCGGAAAAAAAAATTACCTCAGATCAGTGCAGTCACTCTTGATGACACACCTCGCTACATAGTTTAATGCCATAGACTCATTTTTTTGTATCTGTTCTGTTTTGGACTTTCATTTTAACGATCTCGCTCTACTCTTCTGATTTTAAAAGCTTTAAAAAATACCTTTTATTTTATATTTTGTTCTTGTTCTCCAAATATTCTATGCTAAATTTCTCCTCCATTCAGATTTTTGTAAACATGTACTAATTTCCAGACAACTACATGAGGATTCTGTTAATAAAGTCTCTCTCTTATGAGCTACATAGTGGCACTACCTGATGTACTGACTTTGCGCTTGGGAGCCTTCCGGTCAAATTCAGTCTTGTAACAAACTGTAAATAACCAAACTGGTGTTGGTTCTCCTAACAAGGCAAAACACTTAATATCAATCCATAGTCTCCTAAGCAATACAGAGCAATTAACACGCACTCATACATACCTAAGAAGCATCCCTATAACCTAGTGATATTGTACATGTACATCTGCGGTGAAAGAGAGTGATGCAGTGTCCTGTGTCCCTGCAGATGTCTGCATAACCAATAGGAATTGGTCCTTCTCTCCCACTGTAGTTTACACTGGTCCCATTTGTGCATATGCATTTCACTCAAACACCACTGAGATCACTGGCCTTCTGATAGGCTGGCTGACGGAGTCACGGGATACACCTCTGAGATCACTGGCCCTCTGATAGGCTGGTCGATGGAGTCACGGAATAGGACAGAGGGCCTCTTCAGTAAAAATCGGTAACAAAATGTAGACCTCACTGGTGTTTGAAGGTTTGAATTTCACAAAGAAGAACAGCTCAATTGTAACCCGAAGACACATCGGCAACACTAATGTGAGAAAAATTGACCTTAAATCTACTTCAAAAAAACTCTTATCATAATACGCTTTTTTCAAGAGGAAGCATAAGACCTTGTGAGCATTGTAATTATTCCAGTACTGATGAGATCCAGTCTAAAGTTCAGCTTCACTCGCATTAAATAACAGTGCAGAGTGTTTAATTTCAGCTACAGTCCTACAGCTCACTGGCATAAATCCTTTTAAAATCTGAATTGCCAACCCTCACGTGGAAGTAGAAGAGTGTTAAAATTTCATTGATTTTGTAACTCAACAGTTGTTATCTTCTGGGTGTGGAAGGGAGTGTAGTTTCATACACAAATTTCAATGGGCGTGGCCATCAGCATTCTACTCTTGTCCTGGCGATTAGGGGAAGGGCTTTTGGAAGTCTCCTCCCTCGAGGAGTGCGGCTCTGAAAGGATGCTACGTTTGAGAGGGGTGGGTCGAACACAGGAGGTTCCCGAGGGCGGGGAGGGCTCAGCGTGTCTGTGGGCACGTGAGGCCACGCCCCTGGAGGCCCTACAGGAAGCTCGGCGGCGGTGATGTGTCAGCAGGTCGTATTTCAGGAAGTAGAAAACCTCTTTAACACCGCAGCGTCGCTCGGGTTCCAGCGCCAGGAGTCGGACGAACATGCGCAGCGCGTCGTCCGAGAAACGGCGCCACTGTGAGGGCACCGCCCCCGGCGGACACGCCCCCCTCTGCCAGCGCTGGAACTCGGCATAGAATGTATCGCTGGGCAATGCTGCTTCCCAGGGAAAGTTGCCGGTGAGCATACAGAACAGCAGCACGCCAAAGGCCCACACGTCCTGGGTGGTGGCCACGATGATGCCCTCCGACCCCATGACCTGGCACACCTCGGCAGCCGTGTATGGGATGGTGCCACTGACACGCTTCACGCGGCTTCCCGCCCGCCGCGTCATGCCAAAGTCAGCCAGCTTTACACGCCGGCACTCGCCGTCGAACAGGAGAACGTTCTCCGGTTTGACATCACGGTGCACCAGACTCTTACTGTGCATGAAGTCCAGAGCCAAACCTAGCTGTTGGACACAACGCTTGACCATATCTTCTGGCAAACCAGACTGAGTGAGAGAGAGAGAGAGAGAGAGAGAGAGAGAGAGAGAGAGAGAGAGAGAGAGAGAGAGAGAGAGAGAGAGATAGAGA
>JAOXYF010000008.1:18437867-18449355 GCA_028565775.1 Sternarchorhynchus goeldii
AGTGGGAAGGTGGGTGTCTGTGCTGAAATGGGGGGTGGGGTAAGGGTAGAGGGAGGAGGGGCTTCAGACATTCATGACTTACATGGGCCAGAAGAAGGTGCCTGCCTTCACAGCCTGTTTCTCAGAGGTGATCCAGATCTGGAGGAAGACGAGGTGACTGAATTTTTTAAAAGCAAAAAGCTGTGATGTTGTCACTGTGTCACTTAATTTGATATGAGAATGATGATCATCAAAGTCATTAAGCTTACAAAAGATTCATGAACCGCTGGAACATTAAGAAACATCTTTTGAAGTTCCAAAGGCTTGTTTAGTGGATAAAGTTTTCATTAATTTGTTATGAAACTGAAATCACTCTTTGAGGTTTGAGGTTTTTCATGTTGCTGTATATGCGCTGGCAGTGAAAACACTGGGCTAGAACCTCATGCACTAGCTCATGCTGGAGTCAGAATAAAAAGTAACTCAAATATTTCAAAATAAATGTAACTACACCATTAAGCTGTTGTTAAGAGGTCATTCTCAGGTTAGTCTGAACTGGCAGAAGTAGAGAAGCAGGTTTGTACAAAAAAGCCAGAGCTGCCCTGTCTGAAACACTGCGGGCAGACCCAGGGAATTTGCCGTCGAGCTCATGCGAAATTGCCAGTGTCTGTAAAATTTCTCCCATTTTAAAGATCTTTAAGCTCCTTTGGATGGCAGAAAGAGGGAGCTGACTCACAGGCTGGCCTCCCCACCAGCGATGGTTGAGCTTCTCTTTCCCCCGTAGGGTGAAGGTTGCATCGAAGACGGGGTCATGCATGGAGTTTCCCACAATGCCATGGGACTCGGGGTAAAGACCCTACAAAAGAGGAAAACACACACCGTGACACTCTGAGTGGCAGTGGAAGGCCATGGACGGCGGTGTTCGCTCAGAAGGCCTACCGTTGCAATGGTGTACAGGTTTGGGTACGTTTTGGTGGGGTATACTGGTCTCATGTATGGTGCGTGGGTTCCACACGTTCCTGCAATGGAGAGGCAACTTTAGCAGCTTCAGTAAGTACACAGGCTTCATAACATCACTGGCAGATCATGAAATGCCCTGAGGACTATGTGTAGTTTAGTCTTACTCAGTTTATCAATGTTGGGGATCACCACGCTTCCTCTTTTCATGTAGGAGGCACGAAAGCCATCAACGGAGAGCATAATTAGCGGGGGACGAACAAACCTGGATGAAAGGACGTCAAAATATTCAAACGTGTACACAATCCTTCCCCCCCTATTTTGAGTAGCAACTGTGTCCCTGTCCCGTTGCCCCAACAGTCGTAAAATGCTAATCTACCTTCAGAACCCCTCAAAAGGCTTCAGGTGAAAGGCAGCACGTATAATTGGTCCTCACACCTTCTGCAATACACGCAGCAGCTGGAGGAGCCAAAGGGGCTCGTTTGTGGTTGCGTCCCAAAGCAGCTACTCTCCTCGGCCCGCGACCTCGTGGCGTCGGGAGGCCATAGATGTGTAAAGTAGTTCGGGGCAGGTGTGACAGGCATGCTGGGAACCGGGAAGGATGGCGTGTATTCACAGCCATATACGAAAGGTGGAGGGAGGCTTGACGCTGCGAAGTTTGCCACCACCGGCCTTGTGTTTCTGAAGCATCTGAGAGGAGAAGATCTGTCTTGGTCCTCCCAAGGTTTCTTCCTAATGCCTGCCTTGGGAGTTTTTCCTTGCCACTGTCACCCCTGGCTTACTCATTAGGTACTTGGACCCATGCGTTTGTAAAGCTGCTTTGTGACAACATTTGTTGTAAAAAGCGCTATGTAAATAAATTTGACTTTGACATCTGGTGTTCAGGATCAAAAGCTCCTGAAACAGGGCGGGGTGGGATAAGGATGATACCCCAGGCTAGCGCTCTTTGGAAATGTTTGTGAACTGCTGTCCAAACCCTTAAGCTCTCTGATGACAGGGCAGCCATACAGGCGAGTTTCTCGCGAGTCGGTTTATGAGCCGATACAAGTGGATTTTACCAACAGTCATTACTAAACCAGAAAGTTGGTTCCACATCAGGAGGACAGATCTCTAAACACTAGTGTGGGATTTTCTTGGTAGAGTGTCAGATGTGATCTTTTGAACGTATGGCTCAGTTATATCATTATGGACAGAAAAAAAACCCTAGAGATGAGGAGGCTTGTAAGTGGTGAGAGGCCACTCCATCCAGCTCAGAGCGTATGAGGGTTACTTACCCAGCTGGACATTCCATACTCTTAATTTCCTCACACTCTTCTTGCAACCAGGGGGTGTCACCTAGGAAACAGGAGGACACCATCAGCCACGTCACCTCACCTGTGACCCTGCAGGCTTATTTAAACCACCTTCGTTCGCTTCCCATCTTGCATCACGGGCGACGAGGCATGATTCCCCGTGACTCCCTGTGGAATGTTCCGGGGGAACATTCTCGCACCTTTGCAGAGAGTCCTGTAGTTGGTGCAGCAGTCTCCTTTAGCCAGGCAGTCGTCAGAGCAGTGGCAGGCGTGCTGGTCATTTCGACTCTCTCCACACCGCTCCTTGCTGCACTCAAACCCCCCCTCTGGCGGAAACAAAAGCTCGTTAGCATAGGAAATGAAGCACTGCTAGATTATAGCACAAGAAACAAGAGACTTTTTGTTGGGTCGGTTTTGTTTTTCTTTTTGATAAAAAGGAGTGATCCCATGTGAACTTCAAGAAACGTGGCCCTTGAGAATTAAAAATGCTCCAGTAAAGTTCTTTAGTACTCACAATGTCAACATAATTTACTGCAAAAATGTAGCTTTTCTCAAAGCAAGTCACAGGTATCCCTTACAAACAGGAACATAGAACGGAGCCATACACATGCATGGAGGGGCATGGCTTCAGGCGACCAGAAGCTGTGGCCTACCAGTCTTCAGACAGTGCTCGTCAAAGTCAGAGCAGCAGCTGTTGAAAGTTTTGCAGAGGTTGTCACAGCGGCAGTCAGGCTGCTCCGCCTCCTTCAGCTCGAAGCACCTGTTTTTGCAGGAGCCTGAGGAAACGTCCCAGGGCACGTCCGACTGAGGACTCGAGGCTGCGGACAGAGGGGGGTTGACATCTGCGTGAACATCTGCCGCAGCGCTCATAGACACAGGAGCCACAGTTAGATCAGCAAGCTCACGTGTTTCAAAAATGGCAGTGTAGCAAAAAGGGGTTTTTGTGTGTTTTAAAGCTTTTTTCAGGTGTGGGAAATGGAAATGTAGCTTGAATGTTTCAGTTTCCCCGTGTCTTTCACTCATTGTTGTTATAATGTTCTTGTTTTTATCGTGGGGTCAACTATTCTGAACTGGCGCGCTCTTTCCGCGTCTTAATATTGACTCACGGTAAAGCAAAGCAAATACAGGCCGAGTACACCACAGCGGACCAATCACGCGCCGGTCTGGCAACAGTGAGAGCGGTTGTTTCTGCAATTTCAACCCGCTCATTGGAACCGGAGCTGGCTCGCGCGTCTGACGCAAATTACCAGCAAACGTTTTTTAAAATTGGCATTGGAAAGGAGAGTAGTAAATAAAGAAAACCTACATTTTTAGTTAACAATTATTTCCAAACACTTAATTCAAGTAAAACACACTCAGTTGTTTTCATAGAAACTTTCATGACATGTCTAGAATGTCACCAGTTTAGTTTTGTGCGCATGAACGGACACAGCCCATTACATCTTTCCAACATATAAAGTACTTTACTTCTCTGGCAACTAGGAATTAAAATACCGTATTATTCCTACTCTTTCAGTACTTTAAACTCGAAAACACATTTTTACTGAATTTCTGTGAATTAAAATAAACTTGAAACGCCTAATAAGTTTAACAGAACCTAATAACAGAAGTCCACACACAGCAATACTATCAAAAATCGGTAGGCTCACAGCGCGAGCGAGACTCGTCGGATGACTCCGGTTTTCCAGACCTCTTAACAACATATGCCAGACCAATACCGGACCCAGACAGGACAGCGACGATATACAACACCTAGAAAGAAGTTAAGAAATAAAACAACAACAAAGTTACAAAGCATCGGGTGTATGTCAGATGAAAACATATTAAACAGTACAGGGAAAGTAATAACGTGCTCAAGAGTTCAAACGTGTCTTAAATTTGACAGTTACCGTCGTTACAATTTCCTAAAGCAAAAATTGTGTAGGCTAGATTACTCTGATTGGTCAATGAGATACAGTTCTATCTACGTGTTACTGCATATAATATCGTCTTACTGAAAATTAATAAAATGCATTTTGCTTAAATTAATCGCATTTTATAATCTGCGATGTAATTTGAAATATGTGTGCCATCGTATTCTGCTAATCGTCGGGTTTTTCTTAATCCTTGAAAGTACTGACCTGAGGCATAATTTGTTTAACAAAATTGCACCAAAAGACAATACAAAATATGCAAGATCCAAATTTACAAGTAACATCATACATACTAACGTAACGCATACTTATAACTCCCACAAACGAAAAAGCTCTGAAAAGCACTCTTACCGTACCAATTTTAGCGGCAACATGATTCACCTTGTGAAACTTATCCCGATTCTCTACGGTAATGAGAGCAGACGCTGGCGGTCTGAATCCCCCACTGCTCTACACTGAAAACGTTAATGCCGTGTCTCAATCGAGTGTTGATCCTACGCAGTATGCGTCTGAACAAATTCACGTGCCAGCAACGACGATTGCGCGGCAGTCGTGCGCTGCAATACAGCGAGGGGTTAAACGGGGTCCGGTAAAGAGGTTCGCGCCTTCAACTATATAAATATAGTCTTTGCACTAATTGTTTAGGCATAAACAGTTAGTGCAAAGAGTGAAACACTCTCTTCGAAAAATGAGTAGAAACATTAACATATAATTACCACGTCAATGAGCCTGGACATATGGAAGCCCATTTCCGCCGCTTGAAGAAAAAATAAGTCCATACAGTATCTCATAATTATGACTTACTATCACATAATTCTGACGTACTATCTCGTAATCATTAGATAGTAAGTCATAATTATGAGATGCTAAGTAATAATTATGAAATATTAAGTCATAATGATGAGAAACTAATTCATAACTATGAGATGCTAAGGCATAATTATGATAAACTACGTCATAATTAATTATAAGATAGTAAGTCATAATTGCGAGATGCTAAGTCATAATTATGAGAAACTACGTCATATGAGATAGTAAGTCATAATTATGAGATGCTAAGTAATAATTATGAGATACTGTATGGACATTTTTTTCTTCAAGCGGTGGAAATGGGCTTTCATATATATTTTATATGTGTTCCTGTTGAATATTCATTTACAAGTGCATTTTCTTCTCGCGATTCCCGTGTGCTTATGAATCACGCTTGAAAAACAGTGGCCTGAGCAATTTTGCTACTGGAGCTTCCAAAGAACACAGCAGATACGGTTACAAGCTCTAAGTGAAGCCATCAACCGAATCTCCTCGCGAGTCACGAGAACGTCCTCGAGCCCACCAGGCCCGGACAGGCAGTCGGGAATCTCTGCTCGCGAACACACACCGTCTCTGCAGTCGTAGCATGCAAAAAAACCCCACACATGTACACTAAAACGGTTGGGTTTGTGCTTATAGGCTCTCAGAAGCGACAGGTCAGCCTTGTAAGAATGATTTAATCAGTCTACGATTGCTTTGGTTGTTCTGTAACCTGCGGTGCGTTCATGGATATAATGTAAACTAGCTTTAAGTTAGCCGTTAAGTATTCATATTCGGTGCTTCAATGTGCAAGCCGTTCAGAATAGATACCCTTACAAATTCAGTTTTCCCAATCAGTAGCGGTTACATTATTTCAGCAATGGTCATACTGTTTGCGATTAACACGAGAAAAAAAGTGCTTTCCATTTGAAGCACAATTGCACATTCATAGCAATTTCTAAAGCATATGTTTCCGAAACAAGTCTGAATCTGATTTAGATGGGTTTTTAAGAGTAAGTCATTGCTATGACCATGTGTGTGGCTTGAATCCTGGCACAGTTCCCGGCCTGAACGACTGTTAGTTACGGTATCGTACCGTACTATCGACGCTCCCCTCAGAGCGGAACGACAGTACTACCTGCAGCGCGAAATAAAAAACATTTTAGTGGGTTTTGGCGGGAAACCCATCACCGCTCTTCTCTTGTCGTATGTATTGAGAGTGTCGGTTGTCATGCGTTAGTGATCACGCTATACACATAAATTACAAGAGAAACCTGTAGTGATGCAATATATAAATAAATAAAAAACTAACACGTTCAGTAAAGGCGCATTATTAGCCCACCAGCCCTTTCTAACTCGACAGTAAACAATCTTTAATTGAATATGCCCTGAATTTTAATAAAACACTACAGATGTAAAAAAAAAACAAAAAAACAAACAAAAAAAACAAACAGTACTGAACAGCGAGATTAAAATGAGCACAATTATTGCAGTATTCCCCCAAACAGAAAATGAAAACCGCAGCTGGAGAGATTAAGGCGTCCAGAGTTAAAGCAACATACAGCTGGTGTGGAATACAGGCCAGCTGTAAACTACGGCAGGTGTTTCACCTCATGAGGCCGACGTTACGCACTGCGGCTCGGCTCCACGTGTGGAGCGCTTGGACGAGGGGAAAAACCTTAACGTCGGCACTAAACTAAGAATGGCATCATTTATCAGACAAGACCTCCTCGGTTGTCCTTGTGGTGAGATGTGTGTGTGTGTGGGGGTGGTTGAGCTCGTGCAAAGTCTGTGTGCTCAGTAATGAGAAGAAACAGGAACCCCCCCCCCCCCCCTTATATTAACAACAGGAAGTGAGGAAGTCTGCGCTTAGGTTCCAGACGGTACGAGGGGCGGAGTCAAAAACCAAGGATCTCTAGAGCTACGGACGTCCCGCCATCCTGCCCTCCAGTGGGGGAGAAAGAGAGAGCTGGAGACGGCTACTGACGAAGCACCTGCCTACCTGTTGCAAACCTGGTCCTATCTTCGCTGTAAAAACATAAAAACTATCCATCATACAAAAAAAATGCTACACTGTCCAAACTATAAACATGGTGTAGGGGCGGAGCTTGGGTGTCCCCTTCAGTCAGACAGCGACGGAGAGTGGGCGGGGCTGCTGCCGAAGGTGTGGGCTTCTCGCTCTTTCTCCCTCTCTTTGCCTTTGCTTTCATGTTTGTGCTTGTGTTTGTGTTTGTGTTTATGCTTCTTCTTCTTCTTCTTGTGCTCGTGGTGGTGGCGGTGGTGGTGTTGGTGCGCCCCCGCGTGCCTGGAGGGGGCAGAGCTTTCCTTTGCAAAGGGGGGCGCGGTCTGAGCCAAAGTGGGCATCATGGCCTGCTGCTCCACGGCCGGAGGCTCCCTCCCTGTGGGGGTAAAGGTTGAGGGCGGGGCAGAAAGGAAGGGGGGGGCGGTCAAAAACACAGCAGTATTGACAGTCTAGAAGAACCCTGGGAGTCGCTCTTAAAGAACATTGGCTGAGTGTCTGTGTGGCCTACTCTCCCCAGTGTTCTCTACACATGAACAACTGCACATGGTGCGCATGTCGATCTCTTAACTTGCCTGGTGTGGACGGCCTCTCCAGCATGTTGAGGTGGTGGTAGATGAATGCCTGACTGTCATGGACCGTATCCATATCGATGTCTTCTTCCTCTTGGGTGGGAAACTGTGGAAGGGCATATAAAAACACATCACCCACCGAAAACACCTAAACATCTATATTGTAGACCAATGACATTCAAAAAGCAAACAAATGGTAGATGTATGTTGTTAGTGTCAAGTGGCTGTCATGACTCACTCTGCTTTTGATTGGCCCTTTGAACACGGCCTCCTCCTGCAGCACCTGGCCAGGTTCAGGGGGCGAGGCCAACGGAGTCTCCGCCTTCCTCTTCAGACCCTGGGGGGCCAGAGCCACGCCGCTCAACACTAGCTCCTCCTTCATTTGGAAATGCTCTTCCTTCTGTCAAGACCAGTAAGAGAAGGGAAGTGGTGATGCTAAAACATCATGTTTTCGGTCACGCTGTGGTTAGGATGAAAAAAAGATATACCTGGTCTAAAAAGAAAAATTACTGTAATTCCAGTCTCTTGTGAGTAAAACTGCCAATCTGACAGCATTTGAAATACGAGAAAAACTTGGGCAAGCGCTAGTTTATGGTAACGAGGCCATCCTTACGCAGCTAATGAAGACGACATCCTGGGGCGGCTCGGCAACGCCCACCTCCTGCTCCGGCTTGATGGTGGGGTTGAGCACGGCCTTCTTTTCTTTCAGGTTGAGCACGAGGCCCAGCTCGGGGAGCGGAAGGCACGAGGGCCTGCTCAGGCCGAACAGCGTGTGGTAGAGGTTCACCGCGTCACAGCGCAGACGCCAGTCATGAGAGGTACCTGTGGACAGGCGCCGAGGTCGTTAGAGTGGACGCGCAGTTAACTGACCGATCAACTTGACGTCTTTTTACTACTGAGAAACAGCTTGGATCCAGAGAGAAGAAATAATCACTCTGACTGCATTATGCAACCTTATTGTACAAGTACCAACAAAATTCATACAGTGACATGATTTATTGTGGTAAATGTGAAATACAATAGTATCCCCAATCGTGAATACAATGTCACAAACTGGCAAGACCTGTACCTGTAGCAGCGCAAAATACAGTGCGGTGCGGTTCAGAACCTGGAGCACGAGTCATGAGGCGGGTTTTCGTTTACGCTGGCACCAATGCTGGGCTTCGGTTTCCAAGAATGGCTGAGGAAACTCGAAGCACGGGAGCGAGGCCTCGCAGAGTTGAGCCCCGCTATACAATACGAGCGCCGCCTTTTAAACCGCCGCCAGCAGTTGGCAAAGAACCTGATCCTGCGCGGCCAGTCGAGAGTGGATCGTGGTTCTCATTAAAACTGCAGCGATCATTTTTCATGACATTTTCCACTGGCCCCAAGATGAAGTGAGGCCCATCCTGCCCTCCTGGATGGCGGAGGGGGAGGGGGGGGGTAGTTGGCTTGGGAAGGGGCAGGCCGGATGCCAAAAACGTAACCGTGGGGATGCAACGCGGCGGCGATCAGCAGCTTTAAGCCGCACGCCAAAGACTTAAGCCACTGGTGCAGTCAGACACAGGAACTATTCACTGCCTGCCAAGACTCCACAGTAAAGGGGAGCGATTCCATATGTGGACCACTGCAGCATGATCAGGACTACAGCTCCCAGAGGGCTGTGCGACAGCCCTACCTGAGTTCATCAGCTTCCACAGTTGGTCCACCAGGGCCTCGTTGCATAGCGACGACTCTGTTGCTTTGGTGAAGGGTGGATTCTTGGACAGCATACTAAGAATCTTATGTCTGGGATGGGAAAACAAATTTAACTATATATTTTTTTCCTTTAAAAGATCTTCCAAACAACAGATAACATTAATATACTCAAAAGAGCACATATCTATGGCCTTTTAACTGAGAAAGGACCACGAGTCCTACCTGACGTAGTGCACCGGGTCATTCTGCACCATGTCCAACAGCCACTGAAGCTCCTCCGAGCTCCTGTCCACTGGCAGCGAACAGTGAGAAAATTACTATCTGTGTAACAACACAGCTGTTTAATTTCTACTGCACAGTTCTGCCTGGTGTGATAAACAGAAATCTTAGTCAGGCTAGGATACTTGTCAGTGAGGTAGGGAGTGAGGTAGGGAGTGAGGTAGGGAGTGAGGTAGGGTGTGAGGTAGGGAGTGAGGTAGGGTGTGAGGTAGGGTGTGAGGTAGGGTGTGCATCTCTCGCACGCCTCCACCACGGCACTCTCAAGTTGGAGCGTCTGACGGAGCGCTACCTCGGGTGTAGTCCACCACGGCCTCGAGCGCGGCCACCCTCACGTCCACGAAGTGACCGTACTCCGCGTAGGACTTGAACAGGCTGGGGTCGCTGGGCAGGTGTCCATTCTTCTGCAGCGTCCGGACAGCTCGCAGGCAGCTGCGCACACGGAACGAACAAAAAAAAAAAAGCGCCATGGAAACACAGTTCACTTCTGCATTTCGTGACAGGAATTCCACTAACACATGTACTTAATGTAATTATTGAATGCTAGTGATTACAATGCACAGTTATTGATTATTAAAACTTATTATTTATATATACTTATATATATATATATATATAACTTTCTTTTTTTCTTTTTTTCTATAAAGTGCGGCCGATATGACAGGAACAAGTAAACTGTGTGGTAGTCCTCAAATTAATCAGTTTATACTCCAGAGAGCAGGTCCCTCCACATGGAGGTGAGCATGTTTAAAATGGATTTAATACAGAATCTCAAACATCCAGGCCACTAGGCGTCAGTATAAGATCTGTTTCATAATGTGAAGAATCATCACAGAAATCACTAATTTCTTCTTAGATACCTTAATAAACCTTTGTATTCAAATTGGACCAGCCACTAGAACTGCACAATATATAATTTGTGAACATTACTCTAATATCGTAAATATCTTCAGTATGCAAATCAAACATGTAACAAGCCTTTTGTCTGCTGGAGCATCCTGACCAATCCCAGACCTTTCAAATGAGTGAATCACACCAATCAGCCAACAAATGCTAGATACCACAATCCAACAACAAATCTATACATGTAAAAGATGTTTAACAAATCTTTATTCTGTTACTGATTCACAGTTCATAGAATCTGGCTCAAAGTCTTTAAAAAAAAAACACACACACACAAATGGTCACGCAGTGTTGAAAGAGTTGAGTGGAATGAAACTGCGTAAATATTATTGTTTGTTTATCTGAGTCACCTTCAAGGTTCTTACTGGAAGTCAGATTAGAGTGTGGGGGTAAAAACTGGAGCTTAGCTTGCCCCCAACAAACAAACACTCTTTAGCACACAGTTTTTATTCTACGGCCAGCTGCCAGACTACAGGGACGACGTCCAACATCTATTAACTAATTTTCTGTGGTGGGTTAGGTGTGTGTGTGTGGGGGGGTGTCCTGTGAAGATCTCTTGTCTACTGAATAAGCCATTTGATGTTTCAATGTCAGCAGTGATTCCTCAGGCAGCTTTACTCTCATCTGTGGAGACCAGTGAAGACACACTGCCTGGTTAAACATTCGTTTTAGCAGAACAACGGCTGGAGGGGTCAAGGGAAAGCTCTTACTTGGAGTCTCTCCTCAAGTGTTAAGGCCAAGGTGCATCAGAACAAATGCTGCCAGTGACAGACAGGCCACAAGACCCTTGGAAATCTTCCGTGATGAGAAAACCAAGAGGTGGGCGTGGCCTACCTGACTGTGATGGTGTTGCGGTAGCTAGGCAACAGTTTCTCCATGTTGAGGAAGCGTGTGACCTCCTCGAGGACGAGGCGCACATCAGGATTCAGGCTCTCCACCGTACGCACTTCGTTGTTGACGCTGATGGCCGGCGTGAGGGAGTTGGTCAGCGCGTCGATCAGCTCCGCCCGGTAGTAGTTGTCTGAGAACTTGGTGGGGGGGGGGGGGGGTGTAGCCCGTACTGTAGCACAGCTAAAGTCAGAAATTATGATTCTAATGATGAGTTTTAAACGT
>JAOXYF010000008.1:18459553-18479734 GCA_028565775.1 Sternarchorhynchus goeldii
ATACACATACATATAAAATCTGTGAGAAAAGTCATTACTCTTTATGTGCGTGTGTTACACAAGCAAAGTCTGCAGAGTCCTACATTCTAAGAAGACTTTCTAGGAGTTCATTACACGTATGTGAACAGCAAAACTAGGCAGCCCTCCAGCGTTGCAGACCCAACAATGGGAATGTTAGGACCACAAGTCTACAAGTCCGATGAGGACATTTCAGTTGGGCAAGTGACTACAAAATTCATGACTGGAAATTGGATTCGAGATCTGAAATTGAATATCTTTGGCCTATATTGAGAGAATAAACTGCGATGGTTAAGAAGTGTGGTAAAAAGCACTTATCCCGCCTCTCGCTCTGACGTTTGTTTCACATGGACAACCATGGACAAATAAAACCACTTAAGTTTTTACTCACCCAGTCTCCTTGCTTCTCCCAATTGATCTTGACACATACACCAAGGTTATCCATATTTATTTATCTACATATACCTAACAAGTATTCATGAGTTTAAGTGTTAGATCAAGTTAATAATTAATGGAGAAGTATGATTGCGCATTAGAAATATCGATTCAAATTCCTACAGAAAATATATGGAATCGTTTTTCTTTACTTTCTAAAATCCTGGAAGGTGTTATGATCAGTTATCACCAGAGTTTCTCACCAGAATGTACTCTTGGATCCTAATCAGTTGGGCTTTAAATCTCACACTCCAAAGAAATGGCCCTCATCGCAGTTACAGAGAAACATCATGCAGCCAGATCAGCCAAATTGCCATTAGCCTTCACCATCTTAAACCTTTCTGTGACATAGTTAATTACAGTATTCTTTTATCCATCCTCTCTACTTTCAACTAAGCATGGCTGTGGTTTTCATCCTATTTAGTGACGTGGAGATGATCTTCATGTGCCCTTTGCATGCTCTCTACAGGTGTCCCTCAAGGATCAGTTCTTGGTCCTTTTCTCTTTATACTTGCTCTCTATAAGACATAATATCCTCTCACATGTCATCTTCAACTTGTATTCTGATAACACTCAACTCATTTGATCCCCATAGACCCTCAGATGTGAACATTTCATCTCGGACCTCAGAGTGTCTGTCTGACCTTTCATCAAGGATGGTTGCTCATCACCAGAAACTGAACCCCAGCCAGCCAGAGCTACTGCATACTACGTGACCCCCCCCCCCCACACACACACATCTGTCCATCGGCTCTGAGAATGCAAGAAATCTAGGTTTGATACTGGACAATTCTTTGCAAATGTTACTAATGTTAATAACATCAGGAGACTTGGCTACCTTCACGTCGGCCCTAAACTCACCACAAGACCCTTACAGCCGATGCAGAACGCAGCTGCAGGATGCATAATCAACCTTTCCAAGTTCACACATCACTTCTCCGCTGCGGGTTTCCTCCTCCGTTGGCTTCTTGCACTCTCCCAGGCTTACGCGATCATGCCAGTTTAGACAAACGTTTATGGTCGGCATAATTATAGCGATAAACGATATTATTGTGATTCTAAATAATGGGCTCCTTCATAACTGAATTTGCGTTACAGGTTCTTTCATCTGTTTCTGTCACATGACCCTTTTATTGTCGTCGCTTATGACATCACCCAGTCTTAACCGCAACGTATGCATAGTTCTCCCAGGAGTCACTGATTTACAATTTTCATCAAAATAACAGCGTGTTCAAAATATATTGTTACACAAGTATATTGTTAGAATTAGCATCATTTTAACTTTTCGGCTGTTCCTTTCAATTAGCATTTGTATACTTACAAATACAGAAGTACAGAAATTTAAATTCACTGATGGGCACAAATTCACATGGGCTAGACTACTTGTATTGAGGTTTTATTTTTTATTTTACGTAACATTGTGAGCAATTTCTCAATGTTCGTTTGTTTGGAGACCAAACTATTCGACTATTACCAAACTGGCACGATGACAGCCTTCTTGCACCATCTTTTCACACGCACCGGAGCCTCTTTGTTTTGTGCGCATGGAGACTACCGCAAAACAGAAAAATCGGTGTTAGAATCTTGTCCTGTTAGAACAGTTTGTCTACGAATCCAAAAATGAACCTGTACAACCGTATCGGAGAGCGGCTGCTAAATACTGGAAAGGGAAATGACATTACTTCCTCCGGTACTGTACTTTTGGTATCAAGCACTTACATTTTACGTTTTACTTTTTTTATCAATTGCATGGCCACCGTTGTCATCAGTTCCACCCAAACTGAAAAACGCGCTAATTATTTCCGTGCCCCAAACAACACCCTTGAATGTTTGCTCCAGGAACCTATCCTCCCTTCGTCATAAACCACACGGTGTAACGTTCCGTTTAAACGTGAAGCCGTCGGTTAGATGTTACACAACAGTCCCAACCTGAACCGTTCTGACATTGGTCTTTAGACAACGGGGAGGGCGTGTAAAATAACGTATTCTCCAACCGCCACTGGTCGAGTTACCGTTGAGGGGCGTGTCAACGCGTTTCATTCACAAATGTTTGGAGGCTGCGGTTCAAGTACATGTGTGCACAACCACGGGCGCCTCCAAGTGGACCACATGTCTGGAACGCGATCAAGCCTTAAGCGGCATACAACTGGCATGCGACCTTAATCGCAAATTCATTCCACAGTTCCGCTTAGTCTACAGCGATGGACTCTTTGCCTCTCGCGGCAAACATCTCTGGTAGGTTACGACGATGAATGCATACAAAATATTGGGCATTCGTAAAGATAAACAACACGTAAACGTCAGGAGGGTCTGTGCGTGCATTTGTCTGCCTATCACTCGCGCTGTTTGCGCGCGCGCACGCCGTCTCTGAAAGAGAGGTGATGTGCGTGATAAAACGGAGCAAACGTCTCAGCACGCGCCTCGGACACTTGGGCGATTCATAATGAATGTTTTGAAATGTGATACGTGTAAAGCTGCAGGATTCAAGTGAGTCCAACAGTTACATGCCGTTAAATGCTTCAAAAATTCTAATTAGAATTATTTATGTTAAAGATTTCTACATAGAACTAGCTGATCAAAAACCGTTAGCCGGCCTAGTTCTTATCATATTTCATTTTCTATTTGCATATTTGGTTGATTACTTGAGATGTCATTACACTTGATGACAATCAAAGTAAGACATCAAAGGACTTCGTAATAACAACGTTCTTTGTAACAGTGTTCTTTAATTAAGCATCGGAGCTTCAAAGAAGGCTTATCGTGCCTATGTACTTAAAAGACAAAGTTGATGTTCTTACTTCATCCGACAGCGTACGTTGCAAAATATGTAAAATGCATTGTTTAAAAATATTCAACAACTGTGAAGAACCTAAAATGGTTTTGATTGATTGGGGAAGATTTAAATTTAAGCCCGGTGTTGTTTACAGATGCTACGAATAAAGAAGAAAAAAATATCTTAATATGTATGTTGCTAGGCGTGTCTGCTAATCCTTAGATGTGCGACAACTAACAGTCAGTTATCTATTAGGTCGACAGCATCGACTGGGACGATAGCCCGCTGTAGTTTACTGGTGTTCGTTTATGATAATTTTTCCTGTATAGAGGTATTGAATTAAGACCCAGGCCCTATCCGGAACGTTGGTAGTGAGAAATAAGGGAGAGTGTGGAATTCTGTATTTGTTCCCAGTGTTTTGGCTTTGTCCGCTGCATTTCTGTGTTTACTTTGGGCTATTCCAGGGTAGGCCAGTATACCCATCTTAAAACACACGTCAAACACGTGTAGGCGGTACTAAAAGTGTTGCGCACGCCGGCCAATCTCAGAAGACGCGATCAATTACTGGCTAAAAGATTCACCAATAGCAGTCGTCTGTGTCGTAAGGGCAGCCAGTGAGAGGCCGAGCATGGATCGGACTAAATTCGGCACGTGTATCCATGCACACGTTGACGTTGAGAAAGGGAGGAGAGAAAGAGAGGAACAGCAGGGAAGGAAACACAAGTCACTGACAGTGTCTGGCGGAGCCGACGCGCCAGCCGAGGCGTGCGAGCGAGCGAGCGAGCGAGTAGACAGTGGGACGCTGAATAAGAAGTCTGGTTGCAGCGCGATCGGTTGTAAACCATTTTCAAGGTGAGGATCGCTTATTTTTGCGCGCTGGGATATGCGTTGACATCTATGCAATAACTCGCACGCTGGCATGTTAGTTTGTCGTAGCATCGCAGAGGAAGAACTGTAACGTTGTTTGGAATGTGAGCGTCAAGTTTACCTCATGGTCACCCGGACGGGTTTGCATACTTTGATGTAGCGAGTTCTAGATATAAAGGAATCATAGAGAAGTTCTGGTGTTGCACCAAAATCTGTTAACGTTGTAACTTGTTACCCACAGAGGCCGCGGTGGATTAATGTCATCGCGAGGACGGTCTTTCGTCTCGCGCTGACTTTATCATGCTGGGCACTTAGCTGCCTGAAATAATTACACACTGCACGTTAGTTAAAGAATGAAGAATTTTTAAATCGTTACCTGTAAAACTGATGTAACTTTAGTTTCTATTGTTGAACGTGCCCTGAAGTGTATTGAGAAGATTCGCGTCCTAACATCGACTAAGAATCTACTTTCATGTGTGGCGGTAATGCTATGGATTGCATAATGGCAGAACAAAGACGTTCCTCTGCCTAATTCTGAATGCGCGTGCTGATTTTACCTTTTTTCCTCGTTTCGTACATCGTCTTGTACATAGTGACAATTACCAGTTAGTGAAATAGCTAATCTGTAGTTACTAACTAACACATTTATTGTTAAAAGTATATTAATATAAGGATTGAAAAGTTAAAATGTTATCCCCCTAGGAACTCCACTCAACAGAAATTAAGTAGTTTTTATTTGGATAAACAGGAACTGTTTATGATGGGCAAGGAAAACACCACAAATGCTGCCTGGAAAGGGGTTTGATCTGCTTTTACTAGTTCAAGGATGCAAGGAAGGTAACATTTTACTGTTCATGTGTAGCATATTCAACTTCATCTGAATGAAGGCCTGGTAAGCTCCTCCCCAGCCTACAGGAATCAGGTGGAGCGTGGCCTTGGGGGTAACATCAAGAACGTTCCCTGGAAAAATCATCGGAATGTTGCCCGGATCTTGCTTTTTCTTTTACGACTCGAATACTTTCAAGTGACGTTTGACATAATGTTCATCTTTTGCTGTCTGGCTTTGGCTCTGACATGCAGGAGGGGTGATGACGTACTCAGAAGATGGTGCTGTATTGCTTCCAGTAAATGCTGTATCTTCTATTGACCCAGCAGAGGTGAGGGTATGAACTGGAGGACCAGGGTCTCAGGGTATTGTGGAAAGCTTGTATTCAACAGGCAGCCTGTACTGTGATTGTAATAAGTTTGTACTGATCGGTCCCCAATGTCGATGCTGGATGTCTATAAGCTCCCCACTTGATATCTACCCTGTTGCTGAAGTTTAAACTCCTATTATATTTCCCAGGATTCAAATGTAGTTATGAGGTACAGCAAGTATGTATGATACTACCTTTGCGTTTTGGAGAATTATTTCTCTCTCGATTTAGATTTACTGACTTAGTGTTGTAAGCTGTGTTCAGTTTATGGATCTGAGGTCTTGCATTCATCTCTGCTTTGCCGGTACTGCTCTTGACTTGGGATTTGCTCACACTGTGGTTCTGGTCTTGGCCTTGTTCCACTGGTTTCAACCCATGCCCTTTGGTTCTGGTGAGCACAATCGGCTTTTAAAATGGCTGCATTTAGTTTGGAAAACCTAATGTAGAAACGCTGCTCAAAAAGAACAAACGGCTGCCCCTGTGGGTTACAGGATATGCCAGAAGCAGAATTCGGTGCAGCACCGTTCCCAGCGTGATCTCCTGGGTGGGTCCCTGGGCTGGCATGTGCACGCACACACCTGGGATTTGATCACTCGGCACACAAAAGGCGGTTTAAGTGTGTTTGCGACCAGCACGGCCCCTGCAGGGCTGGGTAGACAAACCAAACTAGCAGTTGCAGTGGTACTGGTATCTCTCTCTCTCTCTCTCTCTCTCTCTCTCTCATGGGTGTGGGAGAGTGAGAGAAGAAAGTAGTAGCTGTGCTCACGTGACCCAGAGAGAGAAGGGGGGGGTGGAACAGGGTGTTTTGGCAGTGGTGTTTGTTGAGTAGAGAAATGTGCAAAGCAGGATCGAAGCTACTCTCCACCCCACTCTGCCATGTGGATGGAGCCCTGGGAGAATGTGAAGCAGTGTACGTCTGGGGGGGGATGGGAGAACACTGTGAACAAGACAAGGAGTGTGTGCGTGCGTGCATACGTGCATGAGCACATGGGGGCGTTCCGGAGGGAGTACAGGAAACAGCAAAGAGGGCGGGGCTGGTCAGGGGGGCGGGGGACTCCCTGCAAGGCAACACTGAGCCAAACTGTATGACCCCCTCCCACCACCATTTTCCTGTATTAGTAGAAAACACACACACGTGTGCTCACACACACTCTCAGAAAAGCACACTCTTTTGCTTTTCTTTCTGATATGCATTGGGTGTAGATGGGCTCTGTTTCGTGTGAACTATTCACAGGTCAGCATGTGATCTCCAGTTCACTCTCTTTCTCTTTCTCTCTCTCTCTCTCTCGCCCAACCCAGTCATGCAGCCCTCGGGAAGTCCTTCGACCCATCCGTCCCAGGATTCCCTGAGCTCCGGTGACACCTTCCTGTTTAGCGATGATGACTCGGGCGTTTTCCTGTCTGAGGAGGGCGGGGCCACGGCAGGTACCTGCTTGGGACGTGGTGGTGATAGCCCCGCCTCCCACTGGGCCC
Organism: Sternarchorhynchus goeldii; assembly: GCA_028565775.1. Classification (NCBI taxonomy): domain Eukaryota; kingdom Metazoa; phylum Chordata; class Actinopteri; order Gymnotiformes; family Apteronotidae; genus Sternarchorhynchus; species Sternarchorhynchus goeldii. The sequence continues at coordinate 18,466,316 of JAOXYF010000008.1, forward strand.
GAGATGGTTTTGGCGAGGTCGACGACCCTGCAAGTTCAGAGGTTGGCGGGGGGCGCGGTGCGCTGGCCTCCGCCCACACCCCATCCACCGTCTCCCTCCCCTCTTCTTCATCATGGTCTTCCTCGGGGCTTGGCCAAGGCACTGCAGAGAGCAGGGGAGGGGAGGGCACTGGAGGAACACGGGGAGACGCTCTCTTCGCCCAGAAAGTGAGAGCAAACTTGATGTTTCTCCTGATGATTCACTTGCAAGCTTTTTCTGGTCTTTCTCCGTCTCTTCCTCTCTTAAATTCAGTTCACTGGAAGATAGTTTTAATGGAATGAATTATGTCCGTGTTACCGAAGAGCAGCACTCAAAAAATGTACTTCATTGGTAGAAATAATAATAATGACTCAGTCTTTTTTGTTTCTCCATCTTCCTTCTGTGTCTCGATGTCTCCCCACGACTCCCTGTTTCTCGGTGTCTCCCTGTGCCTGGTTGTTCAGTGTCTGGAGCTTCAGGGCTTCGTCAGGCCTCTGCTGGAGCTCCTGAATGGCTTGAAGAGGGGCCGATTCGACAAAGGTGAGGCTGGACCAGCCTCGTTTGAAGCCTGCTTCTCGGCAGAATTGCACAACTCTGTGCGTGTGTGCGCGCAATCTGCAGCATTAGCACACCAGCAGGTTGCACCAGGTTCTGTTCAGCCTCGTGTGCAGCATGTTTGGAGGGGGGGTACACAAACACAAAGCATTTTCTATGTTTACCTTTTTGATGCAGGATGCTTTGAATCTCTGCTTGCTTTTGGAGGGGGGCGCTGGGGGTCTCGTAATGTTTTCATATGTACAGGGCAGGGCTACAGAACCCGTAGAGGGACTTGGGTTTTTATGTTTTTACCCTGGTAATGATTACACAGACCATCGAGTGGATTCACGTGCTGTATGTTAATGGTTGACTCATTTGGAACATGTTGCAATCAGCAAGTGCAGATATATGGTGGGTGTGTGTGTGTGTTTTTATTTTTTTATTTTATTGTAATATTGTGGGGGGGGGGAGTAGGATCTGTGGGGTGGGTGATGGTCGTGGCTGAAGAGCTGGGTGCGACGTGCGCGTTCACACTGTTACTGATCTGCGTGTGATCGGCAGGTTTGAGCACCTTCCAACAAAGCGTGGCTATGGACCGGATCCAGAGGATTGTGGGAGTGCTGCAGAAGCCTCACATTGGGTAAGAGGTCGGAGGGGTGGCTGTTCGGTGTAAGTGGTAATTTATTGGCAGGTTGGGGTAACTTTTAAATGGTGCAGCTTCAGTTCTAAGAGCATATCGGTTTGACACAGCCATGAGCCATAAGCACACATGGTGTGGCATAACATAATGTTTTCTCTTTCCCTCCCTCTCCCCCAGGGAGAAGTATTTACCCACTCTCTTGCAGGTAGAGATGATGCTGAAGAACTGGTTTCCACAAGTGACACTTTGCCCTACCAGCAGTGCTGTGACCGTCGACCAATCACGACAGGGCACCTCCAGCGGAACCACGCCCCCCCACAAGCACAGAGACCAGCTGCACATTCCAGTTAAGGTAAGCTGCGCACAGTCCACAGGACTGTCCACGTTTTTGGTCTGTCCCAACTGATGACGCTCAGGGAATCAGGCCATTAAGAACGCTGGATACATCATGGTTGGAGCAGAAACCTGGACCGGCTGATCAGCTGCTGATTCCCTGGTCTGGAGGCCACAGAAGTTTTACACTTTGTTTTTCTCTGTCTCTCTTCTGCAGAAGCGTCGGTTAAGCTGGTCCGATTCGGACTTCTCTTCCACTCCGCCTCCCGTTGCATGCCGGTGCTCACAGGTCAAAGGCCATGAGAAGTGGAGTCAACAAAAGGAAGTGGAAGGAGCAGGGCGCCCAGGTGGAGGCCCCGCCCCTTCCAAACAAGCAGACCGATTGGACGAGATGGGTGGAGAGACATCAGGACACAAGGCTGTCCACTGGTCTGAGCCTCGCCTGACGTGGGTGCATGTCGCCCCCATCTTCTCTCCCCCAAAGTCCTGTCCCTCTCATGAGGGAAGAGGTGGAGCTAAGCAGGGTGGGAGTGGCTATGTTGTACTCACAGTTCCCCCTCCAACCAGCAGGGGCAGTCCAGCTACACAGGACAGCTCAGTTTCTTCTACGACACCCTTCTCTGATCCTGTTGGGTGCCAAAATCAGCCTCTTGCCTCAGCGAATCCGGCAAATGGGCGTGGGCAGTCTCCTCCAATCATGACGCAGCCTTAGAATGGAGCAAAACAACACCCATTCAGAACTTGGATGCACTATAAACAAGCACAACCAACAAAGCCGTTTTCTGAGCAATTGACGGGAGAACTGTAAGGCATTTCCTTTAGGGCATTTGTGTCCGCAGTGTTATTTTTGGCCATCTTGACTTCAGAGACTGGTTACATAGGCCTGAGCGTTTGATGGAAAAGAGGCCCATGAACAACCAAAACCATGTGACATGCTGATCTGGCATCAGTTCCCTATTCCTGCAAGGTGTGTGTGTGTGTGTGTGTGTGTGTGTGTGTGTGTGTGTGTGTGTGTGTGTGTGTGTGTGTGTGTGTGTGTGTGAGCTTGCACATGTGGAACTGAGAGGAAGGTGGAGGTGTGAATTTGGCTGGAGCCTTGGAGGCCAGCCACCTCCATCACGCAATAATGTACCGAAACAACAGAAGGCCGTTTTTAGGAAGAACACGGACACGTTGTCTGTGCTGTGTCTTACCCGCTGTCTTGCATCTCCTTCAGCAACAAGAGGAATGGCAGCAAGAACCTGGAGTTCAAGGACCGGCCCACGGCAAACGTAGCGATGGTTTCAAACCCACGCCTCGGTTGGCCCGAAGGGGGCAGTCCGCCCTCTCAGCCTTCTGTAAAGAAAATGGCTCCTGCTGTGGCTTGTTTCCGGGGGAGGTTGGGGGATGGTTCCAGCGTGACTCCTTGTTCGCCATGGGTGCAGGAGCTGAAGTATGATTGGACAGATCTGTGACATGCAGGGCGTCTGTGGGAGGGGCTGGTCTCCCAAACCTAAAGACATTTAACTAGGTGAAGTGCTGAGACAGTTTGGTTTGTTGCATCGTACATAGAACTAAACTAATTAGTGGAACTGAAATAAGAATGGAGTAGTGGTTCGATGTGTGAAAAAAAGTTTACCAAATACCATGACTCGTCATAGGAACTTCCCAGAGTGTGGTGCCACCTCCAGATTGAGTGTGCACACAGCTGTGTGCCACTTCAGACCAGTAAACTCTTCTAGAATGTTCCAGTGTGCAGTGCTGCCTCTCAGTTTACTCATTCCGAATGAGGGGTAGAAAAAGAAGCTTTTTGATCTGAATTGGAGCAGACCTGCATGGCAGGAAGGATGATGCCACACCTTTTGTACAACGAAGGCCCAGTCGAAGTGCTTTACAAATGAGAGAACATGAAGATGATGAAGTAAATTTTGTCCAGAAGGATGGAGAGGAGATCAAGGGGTGAATTCGCTGCCGGTCTTTTGCCGATCCACAGTGGATTGGCTACAGTGGGACCGCTGGATCCTCAAACTTTGGATGATCCTGCAGTTCTGTGTTTGGGCAAAGTTTGCTGAAATAACAGGTTTTGTGGGTTACGTAAACCCAGTGAGAGGCTCCAGATAAATACGGTTTCACAATACTAAAAGGATCAGCAAGAATCCTATGCATGATTACAAATAATGAGAAGCAATTTTAATGCAGTCTTAAAAAAAATTGTTTTATTAAGGTTAAAAAGCACCACACTTACCTTCTAAGATGCGTCTGATTCATTTCCATGTGATCGTGATTTAAAATGACATACTAATTGGGGCCCTCTCAGCTTGTTCTGCTCTCTTAGAGCTCACATAAGCCATCGTCACGGAATGTTCTACAACTTGGAATCATCTCCCCCATCAGAAGACCTCTCTTGAATGAGCTCTCTTGGAATAAGACTAACTGTCCTACCAGTTTTGTATTGTAGAGGACAATATGACTGAAAAAATGGACGCTCAGCGCACCAAATGCATGAAGTGGTGTTGTAAAATAAAGCAAACAAAGAATACACAGACAAAAAGATTCATGAAACGGAGAATGTACAGTAAATTCAAGAGCAGAGGTCGGGAAGCAAAGGTCACGGGTCGGGTCAAGGGCCTCAGCCACCATGCTGTGAACATCCCTTATAGGTCTGCCCCTCAGTTTCCAGTGTTTATTTATTCATGTCAATTTATGCATTTATTTATGTTTATTTGATTATTTATTCATATGGCAGCTGGGAGAATGGCCGTCAGCTTTGCGCCTCGTTGACGTGTTTGTGAGGCCACAAGCTCTACACGAGGTGTTTTGTGAGGTTGGTAGAAAAAAATGAAGAAAATTGTGTGTCGAAAAACGTGCCTTTTTCACCCAGTATGATCGGTGCAAAAATACCTAATGCTACATTTTCGATTGTGGACTTTTACCAAAAAAAACAGGGTATGGCGCATAAGTACTGAAGCGCTCGAGTGTTGGAGGTTTAGCAGTCCGTGATGCATGCCACGGAGTAGTAGCCATGGTAACTGGTTCAGAAACGCTGGTCTCGGGTCAGCTCCGCGTACTCCCAGGAAGCACCAAACGCAGCGTTTCGCGCGACGTCCACTTCCCCGGTGTCTTTCGCAGTAAATACGCTCCTCAAAGGCGTGCCCCCTGGATCAATCGAACTGAGGTTTCAAAAAAATAAAAAAAATAAAGGTATACAAATGGAATTGCACAAAATTTCTGTGCTGCTATAGTGTTTCTAAAAAAAATAAAACGAAAAAAACTTTTTTTTTAAACGTTTTTAAATGCCGTATCTCCCTTCAGCTCTACAGTTTTGTCATTCTTTGGGCGTCATGGTGAGGCATTAGTTTTATATTTAATGTGTGCATTTATTGGTTCTTTTTCTTTATTTTTATTTATTTTATTTTAATTTTTTTACCTAACGGTTTTGTAGAACTTTATGGCGCCTCCTGTTTTGGATCTAGGTCTCACTTTTTTACTGTACAAACTTGGTTGGTCATGAATGATGGACTGAAATGATCTTAACTCTTAACTGAGTGGGGTTTTTGTTGTTGCCTGTGTTTTTGGAGTCTGTTTCTTCTGTGCTAAGGACTTCTTTCTCCTCTATATCTGTCCAATCCTGTCCTGTCAGCTCGCTCTCTCTCTCTCTCGTCATCTGTTTGTTTCCTAGCTTTATTGAACTTTCTACTTTTTCATTGAGGAAAACAAATTGGAATCTTTTAATAAACTACGCATTTTGGAAATAATGGTGATTTTTGAGAGGTTCTGAGTTTAGGCGTCTGGTGTTGTGCGGCATGGGGGGGGGGGAGATGTCGAGAGGAGAATCACGATGATGAACAACACTGTGATATCTGACTCCTTTAATCTGTCTGGGACAATTTGACTAATTGCAGACATATATCTATACATCATGCACATAAATCTATCATATATTGTACGTAGCTGTATGTATGTATATACTCTCTCCCCATCGCAAGCCCTGAAGTGTACAGCATTGAACTCTTCTCTCATCTCCCGCTTCCAAGGTCCCAACCCCTAACTTATTCGAACATGGTCACTCTTAAGTCTATTTAACTTAACAAAACATTGTTGACTGCTGCCACAACCTTCTCTGTAGCCATGGCAACAAAGCGGGGGGGGGGGGCCTGTTTTCCTTCTTTTATTAATAACTGTCGTCACCGCTTCGCCTGTCATGCAAGCAACTCCAGGTGGTTTCAGCAGCGAGCAGCAAGAGGGCCTGCACACACCCCTCACACTCCATCTCTCTCTTACACACACACACACACACACGTACTAAATCTAGCGCCATGCATGTCGAAATCAGGAAGTCCCAAGAAATACAACAACTGGTCCGTGGTGCCTTAAAAAATGCATACATACATGAACTAAAAGCAGCTTCTCGCCTACGTTTTCTTTGTATCTGATCAGTGATTTTTCTTACAGTGTGAAATTTAATACTTATTATTTCTGTAATGTTCAGATGGTGAATACGATCCCTGAGTCTTTCTGATGTATTTGTTTTACATTGTAGTAAAGCACGCACATACATGGGCACATGCGTGTAGGCTGCATGTTCCATGTGACACGGACGTTATTTCAACTCCATGCTGCAGGACTTGGTTAGTGGACACGCATACGATGTACATGCACACACATTCACTAAGTGTGTTACCAGTCAGGAACCAAGCCAGCCCTGTACCCCTACACACACACACACACACACACATGTGCAGAGCTGCCCCTCCCCCCTTGTTTCCATGCAGTTTTAGGCAGAGAGCAGCCCAGACCCACTGCCTCCCCTCTTTCTCTCTTTCTCTCCCTCTTCCCCCTCTACATTTATCCATCACTCTCTCTCTCCCTCTATCTCTCTTTTTCGCTTGCTTAACCCCCCCCCTCTTTCCCCTGCTCTCTCAACTGGGAATGGAGAGGGAGGAGACTGTGGATGTGTGTGTGTGTGTGTGTGTGTAGGACATTGAGGGGAATCAAGGTGATTTTCTTTTTTTTTTTTTTGCTAATAGAAGGTTAGGGTTGGTTTTTTTTTTTTTTTTTAATGGTGGTATTCATAAAATGTACAGTTTTCATCTCAAACTATGTCTTGTCTCTTGACTGTATTGGTTAATTAAAATAATGTGCATTTGTAAAATAATTTGAAGATTTTGCTACATTTAAGGTTTGGACATGTCTGATCTAATTCAGGTATGTGTATGTACACTCTTGGATAAAGTGGAATTACATCTCTTATCAGACACTGTAGGGTCGTGGATATACATGTGGAATAAATGAATCCCACACAGGAGACTGGGACTTTAAATCCCTACCAGGGCATCTTAGGCAAGGTCCTTGACACTAACTGCCCACCTTGTTAAATACAAGGGATGGAAGTAAGAGTAATGCTGGCTATGACGCTGACCGGGTTAACGAGGTCAGCATCAGATGCTGGGGGACCAGGGCAGTCTGAGGACAAGGGGGCTATTGGAACAAATAAGATCCACCACTCATGGACTAGAATGGAGAATAAAGGACTGTTGGAATGCTACTACACACCAGCAACCCCGGCGTGAGAGGGTGTTTGCAGAGGATGTGGCAACCATGGATGCATTACTATCCAACTATCTAGACTAACACCCCAAAAACTATTATCCCAGTGTTCCAAGGTCCAAGTATGATACTCCCTTGTCGGTGGTAGAGAACGTCCAAGCTACGATCTTGTGGGGCCTCAGAACGACAAAATGACTAACCAAGCAGACGTAGCAGTGGCAGACAGCAGAAGAGGGCCGTGGTGATGGCAGCATCAGGAGCAAGGAACACGAGAAGTGGAGGTAAAGTGGTTCCAGTAGTAGTTGGAAACTCTTAAGGGCTATGATCCAAGATCTCTCTCTCTCTCTCTCTCATATATATATATATATATATATGAATCTGTATAGAGTAGTAAAAAGAATTTTCATTAATCTGCATTATTTTGCAAACAATGAAATATGCAACCAAGTTTCAGGAATCCAAGTCAAAATGGGAGGAACCACAGAGAGTGGTGGAGAGGAACAAGACAAAGGTCCCCTGGAACCTCCAGCTCCAGTCTGATGAACCAAACAGACATCATCAGATACCAGACATCATGACATTAGCTAAGATTCAGCAGAAGCACTAATGAATGTTACTGTCCCTAGTGATGGAAAAATGAAAAGTTTTAAAGTGTTTTAAGTACTGCGAGAAGAAATGGAGAAAATGTGGAAGGTTAACACCAAGGTTGTCCCAGCGTTGATGGGGAGGGGGGCGCTTTGCTGCTTGACTTGGAGGAGCACCACCAACAGACCCCAGGAATGACATCAGTCCCAGTCCAGAAGAGTCCAATCCTGGGAACAGCAAAAAAATAAAAAAGGACCAGACTGGAGCCTCAAACTCCCAGGTCTCTGGTTAAAGGTCAGAGTGCGAGTCAAAAGATACAGCTAACCAGCAGAATGATGTAACGGGGATTTTATAAACACATTTTATACACATACATAAATACACGTGTTCCACTGAAGCCATACAGTTATCCGAAGTGCACCAAGCACACAAATAAACCACAGGAGAGAGAGGGGGAGAGAGATTTTACAGTAATTTCCTGAATGAAACAGCACATTGCACTGATGGCTAAAACACAAGACATCCTCACCAGGAACTGAAATTGTAATGCTCCCTTCAGGTATGGTGGGAGGGTCCTGAGAGGACATTGTATATTAACACCAGGACAACAATAGAACAGATGACCTCTGCTGGGGGATTTTAAATGACTCTGGGCAAAGTCATATTGTTATATATGCCATATGTCTGTAAGACTGGTTATGTAATACATCACAGGTTGTGTGTATGAAGCCCGTGCTAAGCTTCAGTTTCAGACTCCAAATCATGTGCGCTGCACATGTGCATAGACACACACACACATCCACACACACACACACACATTTTTACATAGGTGCTTTTACACAATGTACACACAGATGTGCACACATTCACGAATTCTAGTGTGCACTGACACTCGAATTGGCATATAAAAGCATGCACATATACACACACACACACAAGGTGGCGATGGGGGAAGGGCACACACTCGTGAAGTTCTGCCCAACCGCGACCAGCCCTGCACACAAAAACCCAACCTATTCTTACTCTTGACAGTCACTAACCCTGCACAGAGAGAGGAAGGAGGAGAGAGGAGGGGTTGAGGGAGAGAGAGAGGGAGAACGAGAGAAGGAGGGAGGGAGTAAAATGAACTTCTGTAAATTCTTGAGCCCATAAGAGTGAATGAGCATAGATGTGGCTTTTGTGGTGAAGAGTGCGATGCCATACAGAGGGTTAGAACAGCAGAGCGGAAAAAGCCAAGAAATGGGCCAGGCTTGGTGTTACAACACATTCCTGCAGTCTGACTGTACGGGAGGAGTGGAGGGGGAGGTGCGGAGAGCCAAGCCGGGACTGTAAAATCTGTCAGAATGGGGAGCGTTGCCTGGGGCGCAGCACTCCGGGTCATACTACTGCTGTTCCCCGGTGACCCACATCAGAGGCACGAGGATGATGAATGCGCCGTGGAATAATTGCTTGATCCCATGTGCTCCCGTGCGCCACTGAAATCTATTGAAAGTCATTGGGTGTCTTTAGTAGGACAGCAAGAACCAGGATTTATTCATAAAGGCAAGAGCTTGGTCACAAGGACTACCTGGTGTTTTTGAAAAGCATCATCTTAGTGCCTGACTACTGTCTAGTGGCCAACTGATTAAATGACGGCTATCAAAATACACCATACAGTCAATTAAACAGCTGGATATCAACAACAACAAAATTCTGATTTCAGAAATTCTATTTGTCCATATCCTGGTTTATTCCTTGTTTTCTAAGAACTTTGCAAAAACAAACAAACGAACCCCACACTAAAATATGTATATTGCCAAGCTCAAGTGTATTTGAGGTGTGGAAAACACCTGGCAAGGCAGAAACCTTCTGTGAAAGTCAAATGCATGGTCTTGCAGTGTGACTAGAAGGGTGCCATCACAGTCATTTTCCCAAAAGAGTGGGAACGTTATTACAACTTTTCAGAAGAGACAATCCATAAGGTATAGGTATATATCAGTTCCAGTATAACGTGAACAAACTACAAACAAATAAAATATAAAAGACACCTAAAGACATCCTGGTTGCTCCCTTTCACGAAGACTTCAGGGCCAATACAGTAGGGGGCATCAGAACAGTTTTGCCAATTTTGTAGAAAGGAATTCGTTTAACGTTTCCGTTTCCGGCTGGTCAATCGCCTCAAACGTTTTCTGTACGCCGTGAGAAGCTGAAAGTTAGTGGAAATCTTTATTAGTTTTTGATCCCATAATAGTATTGGTCACCGAGGAAGTATAGAGTTTTGTAAGAACAGTTTTATTCCGGGGCTAAACAATAGGAGCACATAGTTGGTAAGTGCCGGTACCTCTACATAAAACCCGCTTGGTTGTAGCGTGGTTTATTAGCTGGGTAGCTAACTAGCATAGCTAACTTCTGGTTAGCCTAAGTCGTTTCCTTTATCCACTTACTTAGCAACACTGCTAAGCTTAAACCCCGCTTTTAAGTTTTGATGATTAGCTGGCTAGTTAGCGTATTAAGTTGGTTAATGTAGCCAGCTAAGTTACCACCTATAAACTGCAAACACAATGTCGTAGTTCCAATGTTTGACAAATTGTTTTAAATTAGAACATCATAATTTATTCTGAGTTTAGCAACTATTAAGCTAGCTAACTATTAGCTTCACGGCTAGCTAAACATGTTCAGCTATCTAGACAGATAAACTAGCTAGTTTAGCTGTCTTATTTCTGTTAGCTAAGTTAGGAAGTAGATTAACTTGACTGATTGGGTATTGGTGCATGGTATTGATTAAGCGTGGATTTTTCAAGTCTTTTGGGCTAGCTAGATAAAGATTTGTCACCATTCTGATTAGCTAGCTAACAACATGTAAGCTTCACTCACGTACGCATAGGGGCGGGTATTATCTTTATGAAGCGATCATTATTATTTAACTAATTTGTCTGAGTAGCCAGCTACATTGCTTTAGGATTTTGCCCAGATTCTCTGCTAGTCGTCGTGTGATTGTGAGCTTGCATACACAGCTGGCTTTGACAGAGTTATAGATCAGCTAATGGATCTCTGCATCCCTGTTGCACAGAGAGCTCTTCCCAGCATGTCGCTGCCCAAACGGGAGGTCGAGGAGTTGCGGCCCTGGGTGGAGCGGACGGTGAAAAAAGTCCTCGGCTTCTCGGAACCTACTGTAGTCACCGCGGCGCTGCACTGCGTAGGGAAGGGCCTAGACAAACGAAAGACAACGGGTAGGAAATGGGAGCGCATGTAATAATGTGTGCGTGTTTATTCTGATGTATCCACGTAAATGAGGGGAATGCAAGTTCTGATCCCTGTCCACAGTTGGTTAAATACGGTCTGAAAAGAGCTGTTTAAATGATTGCATAACATTGTGTGTGTGTGCGCGCGCGCGTCTGTTTCAGATCAGCTCAGGCCATTCCTGGATGAGTCAGCGAGTGGCTTTGTGGAACGGCTCTTCGAGGCTCTGGAGGAGAGCAGGATCTCCCGCGGCAACAAGGGAGCAGGAGAAAAGAACCGAAAGAGGGAGCTGAAGGTCAGTGCTCATCCCGAAGACCCCAGGATCCAAGAGTCCAACCTGCCCTGCCCTGGGGTAACTCAAACTCTCTCCCCCTCTCTTCAGGATGTGTTTGGCGATGAGCTGGAGCCACCCAAAGACGGAGACGTTGGTGAAATGGCCGCGAAAAAGAAGCGGGTGCCCCGTTTTGAAGAGGTGGAGGAGCCGGAGGTCCTCCCCGGACCCCCAACCGAGAGCCCAGGAATGCTCACCAAGATGCAGGTAATACACCCGTCATGCACCCTCACTGCCGTAGCCCCACGGGTTTTCCCTGGTGCCCAGCAACGCTGTTGAGCAAAGCGAACCGAGCGCCTTAAGAAACGTTGCCTGAAAAGGTACTTTCTGACGCAATTTCTGAGCCGTTCTAGGACCGGACCGATTTGTTCTGTGTGGTTTTTCTAAACAAAACTCCGTTTCTGTCTGTAGATTAAACAAATGATGGAAGCAGCCACACGGCAGATCGAGGAGAGGAAAAAACAGCTCAGTTTTGTCACTCCTGTTCCTGTCCCTCAGGTAGGACACACGCACACTTTTATGGGGACTTCTGTGTATTGTAAGACCCCACTGTTATTACTTCACTTCAGTGTCCTAGGCTGGGCTGTGAAAATAATCGAATAAATATGAATCCCTCAAAAATCTGAGCCATACCTTTGGAGCAGATCTGGGACACTACATCTTTAAAAAAAAAAGTGTAAAAGCCTTTAGCAACATGTTTCTGGTTTTTTTATGTTCTAATGCATAACGCACACTTGCCACCTACTGATCAGAATTGGCGGGGAGGGGGTGGGGGGGTTGCAAATAAACTGATCCCTGATTTACTTTAAATTCTGATTAACTACACTTATGTTAAATAGATTCTTTTCCTTCTTTTGACCAGTAGACCAGTAGGGGGAGCAGCTTTGTTTGAGTGAACTGAACTTCTGTGTACTGTTACACTCCTATTATAACTACACTTCAACTATACTACAAGTACAGTTGATGTCCTGAAAAGATCTGGAAACGTCAAGTCCATCTATGTCGAACATCAACTCTAGTTTCTGCCCTGTTTCCCCACCCTCCTCCAGCCCAGGCTTCCGCTGACTCCTTCCCAGCCAGAGGCCCCCTCCCCCCGGGCCCTCCTCCCCACGCCGGGTGGCGGGTCCGGGCTGATCGCCGGCCGGCCCATTGCCCCGTCGCAGGCGGCCAGCTTCATGAACGACGCTATAGAGAAAGCCCGCAAGGCAGCCGAGCTCCAGGCCAAGATCCAGTCCACGCTGGCCATGAAGCCGGGTATCCTGGGCCCAGTAGGCAATACAGGCCCACACAACCTGGTGGCACTGGCCAACCTGCATGCCATGGGCATCGCCCCGCCGTGAGTGCACTGCGCGCACACACACACACACACGCACAACTCCTTTGGCATAGTCCACACACACAATGGTGTGTGTGTGTGTGTGTGCTGCAGTAAGGTGGAGGCTCGCGAGATCACGAAGCCTACGCCACTCATCTTGGACGAGCTGGGACGAACTGTCGACGCTAGCGGCAAGGAAGTGGAGCTCACACACCGCATGCCCACTTTAAAAGGTCTTACGCTTTACACACACACACACGCGTGCGCTCCTCACGCCCCGGACCGCGTGCGCCGCTCTGACCCCTCCGTCCGTGTACAGCTAACATCCGAGCAGTGAAGAGAGAGCAGTTCCGGCAGCAGCTGAAGGAGAAACCCACCGACGACCTGGAGTCCACGTCCTACTTCGATGCACGCATGTCTATGACCCCGCCTCAGAGAGCCAGGAGGGGCTTCAAGTTCCACGAGAGGGGCCGCTTCGAAAAGATCGCCCAGCGCATACGCACCAAGGTACGCATGCCTCACTGCACATCGCAAAGGTTTTTACGCTTTTTCACTTTAGAAATATACTGAAATGGTCAAAAAAGTACAAATTTTCGCCAGACCCACCATAGAGATTACAGTGATATTGTGTTCCTTTAGAGCACCAAAACGACCAAATTCAGTAACTGAGGTCCAAACCACCAACACTGTTACTATGTTACTAACATTGTAACCGTGTACATATGAAATCCAGCTATAAATGTACATTTTCAAAGAAGGTGTCAACAGAATTAGCGTAACAGAATTGCTAGAATTAACTGCGGTATGAGGTTGTATGTGGCAATATGTCAATTAAACCATGTCCATGGTTCACAGTACTGTAGGTTTACTGACTCCTCTCTCTCTCTCTGTGTCTTGTTTGTCTGTCCCCCCCCC
>JAOXYF010000008.1:18479898-18514275 GCA_028565775.1 Sternarchorhynchus goeldii
CTCCTCCAGGCACAGCTGGAGAGGCTTCAGATGGAGATCGCTCAGGCTGCCAAGAAGACGGGCATCCAGGCCTCCACCAAGCTGGCTCTCATCGCCCCTAAGAAGGAGCTGGGCGAGGGCGAGGTGCCCCCCATTGAATGGTGGGACTCCTACGTCCTCCCGTCTGGCCTCGAGGTGTAAGGACCCCACCACCTTATGCACCACACCACACGCAGGCAGAGCCTTCAGTCCCAGTACTGATATATTTTCTCTCTCTCTCTCTCTCTCTCTCTCTCTCTCTGTGTGTCTCTGTTTTGCAGCTGTGAGCAGACAGTGTTCGACGATATGGAGTTCCATGGGGTGACTAATTTGGTGGAGCACCCAGTTCAGATGGCTCCTCCAGGTACTGCCAGGCTGGGACGTCCTACACGCCGAGGGGGTGTTGCAGAGGCTAATTACGCTGCATGGTTATGTTTCAGCAGAACTTTGAACTGTTTAAACCTCCCACTCTCTTCTCCTCCCTCTCTCCCAGTGGACGTCGACAGGCCAGTTACTCTGGGCGTGTATCTGACCCAGAAGGAGCAGAAGAAGCTGCGGCGACAGATGCGGCGGGAGACGCAGAAGGAAACGCAAGAGAAGGTGCGGCTGGGCCTCATGCCCCCGCCTGAGCCCAAAGGTAACGCCCCACGACCTTTCCTGTGACCCTGCGACCTTTCCCACGCAGTAGTGCGTCGATACGGAAATGCTGTTTTTTTAGGATTACGTGTGTGTGTGTGTGTGTGTGTGTGTGTGTGTGTGTGTGTGTGTGTGTGTGTGTGTGTGTGGGCAGTGCGCATCTCTAACCTCATGCGTGTGCTGGGTACGGAGGCTGTACAGGATCCCACAAAGGTCGAGGCCCACGTCCGAGCACAGATGGCCAAAAGACAGAAGTGAGCAACGTGCATGTGCGCACACCCAATTTAGAACAGGACTGTTGCAACTACACCGTACACACAATGGGTGATTACTCACTGGAAGCGTGTGTGTGTGTGTGTGTGTGTGTGTGTGTGTGTGTGTGTGTGTGTGTGTGTGTGTGTGTGTGTGTGTGTGTGTGTGTCCAGAGCACACGAGGAGGCGAACGCAGCACGTAAACTCACGGCAGAACAGAGGAAAGAGAAAAAAGTGAAGAAGCTCAAAGAGGATCTGAGTCATGGAGTTCACATCTCTGTCTACAGGTAACGCGCGCTACAGGTAACACACACTACAGGTAACACACACTACAGGTAACGCGCGCTCATTCACTTGTGCCCACACGCTCTTGCGAATCAACGCCATTATATGCACTTAGTAAAAACTAAACTTAGCTCTACTGATGGTTCCGCTGTATTAGACCCATGGGTGTGCTCGTGGCTGTGCACAGACGTTGTCAGGCCATGCGTGCCGATTGTGAATATGGGGTCCGCCGTGCGCTGCTGTCTGCCCTGACGCGACACCTCACCCCTCTGACAGGATCCGAAACTTACAAAATCCGGCCAAGAAGTTCAAGGTGGAGGCCAACGCGAGTCAGCTGTACCTCACCGGCACGGTGGTACTGCACAGAGACGTCAACATCGTGGTGGTGGAGGGAGGTGAGGCTGAGGGCGTCTGGGAGTGAAGTCCTTTTGTGGTTAGCCACCCTTGCGCTCTCTATGTTAAAACTACTTTTGCTTGCCGTGCGCGCGCGTGCGGTCATTCCAGGACCCAAGTCTCAAAAAAAGTTCAAGAAGTTGATGCTCCACAGGATCAAATGGGAGGAGCCCAGCTCAAAGAGAGAAGGTGAGAGACGGGGGAAGGGCCATCGTTCAGAACCACCTTTTATTAATACTTTATTGATGCTTAATAAGCCGTCAGTCAGAAGCACCTTTATTAATACTTACTTAAGAAGCCTTTTAGTAAACGAGTAATAAACTTTTCATTAAGCTTCACTTTTCTTGGGAGTTTCTCAAGAAGCACAGTTTCGGAGAAGCTTTTAAGGTAGTAAAATAATGCCTGAGATATGTGGGCATGCCCTCTGAACTTTGATCCTTTTGCCAGAGGTGGAAGGCTCGGACGACGAGGGATCGAAGAAGAACAACAAGTGTACACTGGTGTGGGAGGTGAGCATCTGGCGCAAGCCCTGCCTCCCTTGAACCCTTACACTTCTAAATAAGAACCACCTGACATACTTTTTAATCACAAATTCTGCACAGACATGAAACAGACTTGATTGAGGTAGTCACTCAATTAAATCCGGTGTCTGCATAATTAATTGCTTTATGACCCCCCCGTCCCAAACCCACCCCCCACTCACACACACACAGGGCACGGCGAAAGAGCGGAGCTTCGGTGATGTGAAGTTTAAGCAGTGTCCCACTGAGAACATGGCGCGCGAGCATTTCAAGAAGCATGGCACGGAGCACTACTGGGACCTCGCCCTCAGCCAGAGTGTCCTAGAAACTGCCGACGACTGAGGGCGGGGTCACGGAGGCGTGGCCACAGAAGCACAGAGGTGGAGCCGACCTGATGGAGCACGAGGCCTCTCAGCACAGTCTACGGACCACCCGTCTACTGACACAGTGATGGAGGGTGTGTGTGAGCGAGTGAGTGAGTGAGAGAGAGACGAGGCTGTGAGTGAATGAGTATGTTAAGTTTAAAGATTGTTAAAGACCTACAGAAAGGAACTGACTGGTTTGACATACTGTGTAATAAAACCAGTCAAGCTTCAGGGTACTAGACTTGTGCTTTAGGCGGCCACACGTTGACAGTTATGTGTGTTTGCATCTGTTTTATGGTTTCAGTCATTTTACACAGTTTGAAGCTGTAATGTTGCAACCTCGCCACCAGGTGTCAGTGATGCACAGTTTACCGGTGGCTGCCGTCCCTAAAACTGAACTTTACCGTGGCACCACTCTGCTCCAGGAATACTCGATTATTGTCAAGGGGATGTGCAAACTTGGTGGCGAAAGTTTCATAAGGGATCATAACGCAGACCAGCGGGTTTGTCTGTCATGTATGTGAAACGTCGCTGGGCTTTCAGGGACGGAAAGAGAACAGTTTCCTTCATCTGTGAAAGGTCCAAAGCTATGATACAATTTTGTGGAGGTAATTTTCTTAAGGAATAACACCCCCTCCCCCCGGATTTTTTTTTATTATTTTATTAAGCTTTCCAAGTGCTGGCTTGTTTAGATGTGTAGATAACCTAATGTTGCCAACGACATACACAGATTAAAGCTTTGGGGAAAACCAGATGTGTTTGTGATTTTTTTTTTTTTTTCTACAGATGCAAATCCCTTGATTTCTTGTTAATCGTGGGTGGACAGCAGAGACATTTGATCAATTATTAAGAAGCTATGAATTGTATGAACATTTCAGTATAGTGCTTTGCTAGTTAACTCTGCAGCTGACCTAGTAATAGAGAAGTAATAACTGCTAATTAGCCAGGTTCACGTTACTCAAAGATTGACAAAGCAACTCTTCCGCCAACAGTATATAACTAACGTGTGGTATATTAACGATAAGTTATGTTAGAAAGGTAGTTAAAGCTAAAGGTAGCTAAACCAACTAAGTTGGCATTTAGCTGTTGTAGCAGACTGATATAAAACTGTCCTCGCGCCCCACATCCCGCCCACGCTCCCTGTATGCCGGTCAGGTTGACCCAAGCCCGACCAGCGTCTAAACATCCGCTGTGGAGGCCACTTCTTGGAGTTTTACACCCCACCCTTAAGAACAATCATCTACTTGTTGATGGGGCATCTCACTCGACCAATCATCTTATCTCCATCATTTTTTCTGTTTAAACTTACGGTATTGTTAATAAACATCAAAGCATCTCCCTGACACTCGTGTGTTGTGAATTTGTTCTCCGGGATCCGGCAACGAGGCACAACACCGAGGGCTGAAATAATTTCCATCTGAACCCTGAGGGTACTCTGTCTGTCGCACAGATCAGAGGCTAATCCTAACACAACGCTATCTACGTAACCCGCACCACGGCGCACACAGCAGGCATCAGCGCTCAGGGCTGTTCGCTTTACTGGTCATTCATTAGTCTGTCTGTCTGTCCGTATTTTGTCATACATATTCGGACATTGCAGTATGTAGTAGAAAATTTGGGGGTATGATACACACCCAAGTTACCTGAAAAAGCTTGGGAGGCCTAAGAGAACCATGTAATGACCCTTTTCCAGGGAAAACCAAACTATGTTACCTGTTAATAAAAGAGTTAAAAGGTTACTTACTATGTTACCTGTTAATGAAAGAGTTAAAATGTTTTTACGAGGCTTAGAAGGTTTTTTTTTTATAAGAGTTAAAAGGTTTAAAACAAATGAACAGTCTGAGAAACGATGGTAGGAAAATAAACTATTAGTATTAAAATGACCAGATTTCGAGATAATGGTATATTTTCCTAAGAAGCCCTTGATGGATTTACGACCTAAAATATAATGTGATTGGACAGAACATAGATAACGAGATAAGAATAGTGTATATTAAGAGATGGATGCGAAATGTTCAGTTGTTCTCGAGTCAGCTCCTTTGTTGTATACTCTGTGTGGTTAAATTAATGATTAAAGATTTACAATTAAAGATTTTTACCCTTTCTCACTAATCAAGAGCTGTTTCAGTCTCTGTAGTGTATTACATTAAGGCCATATATATGACATCTTTAAATATGACATCTTTAAAAAATATTCCATATAAATCCTTTAAATATGCTCCATATAGCTATTGCTGAAATGAATAAACTAAGAAGCATAGAGAAGACGCTTATAGTAGGGAAAAAGGAGATATAGGGAACAGCTGGTTTGCCTATATGTCAATATAGGTTGGCAGACAACCTTCCTATAGTTAGGTCCCTATTTTAAACAGACAAAGAGTCTCCTTGTATGGGACTTTGGTTGACACCAACTGACTATATATTGTGGTCCTATTTTAAACAGGCAAAGAGTTTCCTTGTATGAAACTTGGGTTAACGTATATATTGTGGGAGGTTTGGTGGAGGCTTTAGAGGATTTCATATTGGCCTGAGGCCTCTCAAGCCAACCCGGGTGCTTGACAAGATACTGGTCTGCTGTGTAATAAACATCTTATGTATAAGCAAGACGGTGTCCGCGGAATCTTCTTCATCAGCATCATTACTGCATCGCTACAAAATACACCACATTTCTTCATTGCTCGACCAAGCTCTGCAATTTTTACGTAACAAGTACAGTTTCAGCCAGAGGCACATGCAGTTACTTTTACAATCAGGCATTCTGCCCGGTCAGCTTGGGCCTTGTGTAGGGTCCTAAGTCAACGTGGTGCGCTGTGTTTCCATGAGATCGAAGTTGTTTTGATCGATGTTTGTTTTGTATCCTTGTCGTGGTAAGGATTTTGTACCATGATGCCTGGAGAGAACCAGTCTAAAGCCGGAGACGTTGCATCAGAAGCAACGTCTGGCACTTGTCAAAACTGCACTATTTTAAGCCGGGTACGTTTTCAGTATAGCAGCTTTAAACTAAACCAGTTAGCTGGCTAGCTAATTAGTTAGCTAGCTATGTGGCGTGTTTTGTTCATGTGCGTTACGGAAGCATAAGTCAGCTAGTTATAGTTAAGTTATGTTGTGTGTTTATGCCGTTTTTAATAAAAACGAGCAATGTTACCCAACTATGCTGGTTTACTAGATAAGAATGTTATGAAGGTTTCATACAAGTCGAAATGAATGCCTATCAAGTTCTTCATCATTGTGCGACTTTCATTGGTAAACTGACAGTTGATAAAAGTCTATTCAGGGTGCGTGGCGCGAAATAAGATATTTTGTTTGCTTCTCTTATATTGTGTAAACCTTACTTGATCGTATCTTTCTTAGGTTTTTGCTGGTACACCACATTGCGAATGTTTCCCTGACATTTTTAGGCGTTGGGGATTCGCATGAATAGACTAGAGAGAATTGATCTACAGAATAGTAGTACGATAGTTATACAAGCGGTATTAGAAACCATGTTTCCATCCAAATTACAGCCTATATCCAAGAAGCGTTACCGATTTTTTATGCAGTACGAAATGGTTTCTGTAATGAATGTAACTAACTATTGAAGACCGTGTCTCATCAGTCAGAAAGTAAACCGGACAAAGCGTAATGCGAGTGAGTTCACTGTATTTCTAGAGCAAGTGATAGGTTATTAGTGCAAAGACCATGATGAATAACTAATATTTTATATATTGATGTTGATTTCTGTAATTAAGTATTAGTTTTGTAATCCTATATTAATATTCCAGAGCCTGGATGAATACATGTCTGCTTTGTTGGCGCTGAAACAGAAGATTATTGACACAGAGTAAGTAGGGGACTTTTATACAGTGCTTTATATAGCTACTTCATTTGACTGTCTGGATCATTGTAACATAGAAACCTTTCTCCTCTTCCAGCCATCTTTTGAGTGAGTACAAGGAGAAATGTGATGATATCCTTCAAATGCTTTCATATATAATAAACATTTGCTATTTCGCAGTAGGTATTTAGACTACTGAAATGAGTCTTGCAAGACTTTCAGTCTTGAACAACCTGAACTCATTGGGCATATAACAATCAGAACAACAATGGATTGTTTGACTATAGGTTTCACAATACGGCATTTCCATGCTACATTATTATATACAGATATTGATCGTTGTTTGAATGGGAAAAACTTTTCTTTCCAAGTGCTTATTCACATTTAAAGTCAATCATCAGCAAAGTATTAATAACAGGTCTGTAGGATATGACATTACAATTAAAGAAAGATGCAGATTTTCTGTTAAATCAGAAAGTATTTGGATTTGTCTTCATGGCATTAGATTTCCTTGACAAAGTTATTACAGCTTCAGAAATCCCAAAGGTAAGAGTTTATTTTCTTTTCATTTATGTGTCACCAATGGTGACTCACAAATCAATCAACCACTGTTTTTGTTATTTTGACCTACAAGTAATGCTTCATTAACACATTAATAGTAACGTAACAGTACACAATAATAATGTATGAACATGTTGTTTACTTTTATAACAAAATCATCAGCAATAATAATAATACTAAGAGCAGTATCCTTTTCAATAAATTTTGTAATTATTGTCCTTTCCGTTTCTGTGTTTCAGGGTTATAATTAAATGATTCCTTTAATATAAAAAAGAATTGCAGAAAAACAGCCATTGACCATATAGTTAGCATCATCATTTGTCACTGGTGTGTGGGATTTCTTTTTCTTTGTATAGAGAGAGCAGTAAATTGCACAAACAGCTGGATGAGGTGCTGCAGAAACTCGGCCCATTAGAAAAACAGACTGCAGACTATGAGGCTGTAAAGGCCGAACTGGCAGAAATGAAGGTTATTTACAACACTTTTGTCTTTTTATTTATTTATTCATTTTAAATACAGAGTACACTTACTTCAGCCAGCAGAACCGTCTGCTGGTCTGTTGGCTTTCACACATGTTCAGCAAGTAGGTTGTTTTCTGATTTCTATTCAGTCTGCTGTGAAGTCTTATCAGCAGAAGTCAGAGGAGCTGGATAGTCTGAGGGCAGAGAACCTGAAAACACTCACTTTGTAAGACATCTTGTTTTTTTGTTTTTTTTGTTTGCTGTCGTTTCTCTGCTCGCATTGCCTGCCTGCTTAGTTTACATTGTTTACATTGCGGTTTCCAGGAAGCAGAAGCTAGAAGACTGTCTCAAGAAGGCAGAAGGTAAGAAACCTCTGGGAACTACTGTCTGTTCCAGTGTTGAAAATATCTAACTGGGACTGGAGCAGAAAATCGCCTCAAATGACCCTCTAAACAGTCTGTCATTCTTTAGAAGGAACGATTTGGCAAACTTGATTTTTCAGTTGTATTTCAGTCAGCCTTTTTCCACACATCAGAGCCATTTGGAAATGAGAGCTGTTAAGCCTGGAAATGTACAGTATTCTTTCTCCTTAAACTTGTTCTGTTTCCTCACGCAGACACAGCGGAGACGCAAAGTCTGGAAAACATGAAGCTGAGATCTGAGAAGAAAGGCCTCGAAGAAGATTTGCAGAAGACTCAAGTCAGAATCTTGTTTACACATCGTTATGAATAACTTTGTTGTCTATTTAAAAAAAACTGGAATCGATCCCTTTATTGATCCTTTAAATCTGGTTTTGGCACGTTTCTTCTCAAAAAGGATTCCCTTAGGACGTGCCAGCAGGCAGCTGAGGAACTGGAGAGTCTGAAGTTGCAGAATGCTAAGACTCTGATTCAGTGAGTATCTGCAGGCATTTAAGAAGCAAGAAACGCTTCTCTGAGTAGCGCATGAATGTGTTGTGTTAATGTTCCTTCTAAACTGTTATTTTTTATTTTTTACCAGAAAAAGTAATCTTGAAAATCGGCTCCTGGCATTTGAAGGTCTGTTAGATTTAATTTATTTATTTATTAATTTTTTTTTATCGTTTTCCCTCATACCAATGGGTCCCAGTTTATGATTCTCTATAAAAAAAACCCCAAAAAACCCCACAAAGATCAGACTTCTGTTTGCCCACTGGTGGTCTTAAGAGGGATTGTCAGCAGCTCTTGTTCATATTTGGTTGCACACAGACACAAGCTTCCAGCAAACTAATGAGATCAGGGACCTGAAATGTGACAACAGCAGACTTGCAGAAATCCTGCAGAAAACCCAGGTGCTCATTTGTTCATCTATCTGCATAAAACACCAAAAAAATAACAAATAAAAAATTCCAAGGGGGAATGTAACTATGCTTACTCTAACTACACTTGATGTACACATACAATGTTCATTTAACTCTGTTTTTATTTTTTAAGGAAAAACTTAAAAAAATGGAAAAAGAATTCAACAAAGGTAATAGTCATATCTTGATCCGAAAGTCATGCATTGATATGCAAAGTACTGATTATATATTTTGAGCTACTTTTTAATTATTATTATTATTTTTATAATAGAGAAAATGAATATTTCTACACAAACTGAAAGAGAGCCAAAAGTTGACAAAGGTATGTTTTGATAAGCTCTTTTCTAAAGCATATGACTGATACCTTAAGATTTTCCATGCATATGACTGATACCTTTTTTCAATCGTAATGTATTCAGATGCCTGTCAAAATTAATGCTTTTGTATTTTCTTCTTCTTATGCTTCCCATTTTCTTCAGCTAAAGTCAGAATGCTCTTACAGCAGCTGTGGCAGTGTATGGATCCTTTGGTTCAGACCACAGAAAAGTTGGACTTAACTGGTAATTACTATTTTCATATTGAACTGATTATTATTAACTAGAAACTGATATGGTGGCAAAAGAATAACTGGCCAGGGAATAACTGAAATTCTTGTGTTTCAGACCTCACGGACAGTCAATCCTTCACCACACTCCGACAACAAGGATCCCAAAGAGATCCATTTTACCTACCGTCTTGCCGTCTTGTCAGAAAGCAGACGCCAGAAGCAAGTGGCTCAAGCCCTGAGAAAAAAATAGACTCTCAAACAACAGGCCCCTTTACTTTCCAGCTGGAAGCATCTCCAGGGAAGACTAAGCTCCAATCTTTCTTCCAAGAGCAGAACAGTCCAAGGAGAGAACAAGTGAACAGAAAACCAGGCTGCGAGAAGAAACAAAGTCTGGGAACGGAGAGGATAAATGAAAATGACACGCTGATACCCAAAGCCACCAAGTTGCCACTCAAGGGTGGTGATGACGGCCAGACAGCCAGAGACAGCTGGGGAAACGGCACAGATTTGCGGGAGATTCTCGACAGCTTTAGACCTTTGGCTCCTGCTCTATCTCCCTTGTCTTTTCGCTTGAACGAGTCGGTAAGAGGCCGTTCCTCGTTTACTCAGAACTATGTCATTCCTCCAGATTTTAGGTGTAATTTCTACAGATTTCAGCAGTGGTAACTGCCACTATCAGGCACAGTTGTGTTTCAGATCTCTGTATTGAATCATCATCTCGAATGTGCTCCTTAAGATTTTTATATATGTCGTTTAATACAATTCATATGAATGAAGTTGGAGTAGTTGATTTGAGAAACATGTTTACGTGGTCCTGTGTGATGCTGCTTACAGGCTGAGATCGATGAAGCCCCGTCACCACTGGATCCAGTGGAGGGTTCACAGTCGAGCCACAAAGACTGTGAAAATTCCACAAGATCTTCAGAGTCAGAGCCTCTGCCGGATGCTATAGCACTTCCCTCTTCCACTGATTCTCCACTAAAAACAAGCTGCTTATCCTCAGAAATACCATTGACTCCCCTTAATACAGATAATGCTGTTCTTGACAACTTCTTGTCAGAGTGTCAAGACATGGAAGTGGAAGAACTGTGCAAGGTGAAGGAAAAGTCTGAAAATGGTGCCCTTGGAACAGTGAGTTTACAGAATGGATGTGAAAGGGACTGTGTCCAAATAAACCCAGCCATGGTAATTACAACAGAATCGCATCATAGCACTGTGGAAGATCATATGAATCTGGTGAACCAGTCCCAGTCTGTTGGCAGTAAAATACCTGTCACAATTTGCTGTGAAATAATCAACAAACGTTCAGATTCTGGTCAACAGCTTATAAACACTGACCACAAGTGTCCAGATACTGATGAGAGACTGGAGAATCAGAGTAGCGTAACCCCAGAGGAAATCCTGAGTAGTTTTACTCCAGAACAGATTCAAAGTGGCTTGACTCCAGGTGACACAATTGTAAAAAGAGATTCAAAGACTCATGATTCCTCTTGTACCAAGGTTGATGGTGTTTCTTCTTTAGGGTCTTTAAATGATGATGAATCATCTGCTGAAAAGGAGTTGTTTTGTCTTGAGAAAAAAGACAGAGGAGTTTGTTCAAGACCTAGCCCACCTAATTCTTCACATCATTTGAACAGTGTAGGTACAAATGATCAAAAATCAGTTGACCAGGAACCATCCTCAAGCCTGGTGCAGAGGAAGAGTCCTGAAGCAGAAGCAGAAGCTGTTGTAGACATCTCCAGCACTACACTTAATCCTGAAAGCGAGAGAAATTATGTTATTTTGAAAGATAAAGGCATTAAAGAGAATACATGTCAGTCAGCAGTTCCTGAGGAAAATGAAGTAATAGATGGTAAACAAGTGAATGATGCACATCACCATCAAGAAAAACAGGAACTGCCTGAAGCTCTGGGTTCCAGTCTTGAAAATATGCACAGTAGTCTTGACACTGACCTGAAGGAGCACCTCACTAAAGCTGAAGATGAAATCGGTGTTAAACCTCAGGAAGCTTCTCTGCCATGTTTGGCTACAACAGTGAAACCGTTGACGTTGCCACATTTGGATAAAGGTTTGAATCTGTCACCTCTTACTGCTTCCAGAGACGCATTTAGCTCAACACCATCTCCGGAATCAATTGGAAGGGTTCGTACAGAGATGGGTCCACCTCTACCTCCAGTGGTTATGCCGCTGACTGCAACTCCACCAAAGTTTGTGAAGCATCATAACCCAGTAAGGCCCAGTGTGCAGGTTCCTTCCTGGTTATCATCAGAAGGCCACTTTTCTCCTGTGCAGAAGCCAACAGAGTCTTCTCCCAATTCGAGTTTCGAAGACGAAGCAAAGATGTCCCCTTGCCTGACCACACCTTCCCCATCTAGCCTTGGTGTTCCCTCTTTCCCTTTGCAGTTTGGATCAGAAACTCCAAAGCATGCTGTTCCTGTCCCAGGGAGGCTCCCTTCATCTGCGATAAACTCCTCCTCTCCCACTGTTGCGCAGGAGAGCTCCATGCAGTTGCTGGACACCATGTATCCAGAATTGTCCGCCCAGGCACGAACCCTTACCATCCTGCGGGGGAACGTTAGCCTCGGCAGGGCCTCCAGCGAGGCCAGGGCCTCCCCCACCACGGTGAGCCAAATCTCAGGAAACAAAACCATTAACTCCTCATCCACGGCCTTCACCAAGACGGAGCAAAAAGTGAAAAGGGTGGGCGCGAATGTCTTGCTGCCTAAAAGTGCCAAAAGACTCCGGCTTGATGCCTGCTCACCGGGGCCTGTTAACATCGCCTCTCCTACACAACAGATTACTGACGCCCCGTCAAGCAGTGTCACACGCCCGACTGAATCCCGGCCAGTGAACAGCCTGTGGAACAGCCATCAGGAGCAGAGAACGGAAGGCTGTGCTGAGATCAAAAGAAATGAGAAGCAGTTACAAATCTCTGATGCAATAGAGAAAATCCAGATGTCATGTTTTGATATATTGCCTGTAATCAAGAGTCATGTGTTTCTTGGAAGAATATCTAAAATCCCTGTCCTAAGAGATGAAGAGAAGTCTGTTCTTGCTGATTTCTGCTCAAACCAGGTAAACTGTTTTGTCTTGCTGTCTTATGACTATTAATCTTTATATGTTTGTGTGTGTTTGTTGGAGATCTCTTTCCAGATATTGATTGATCCTAGCCTTGGAATGAAAAGATCAGTGCAGAACTAATAGTCCTCAATTGGAAATCCAAGATTATCAGTAGTTTAGTCAGGTTTTAATCTGTGTAATGACACAATGACACTTACCTATACATTTGTGCACTGTTTAGATTGAATAGCTGAAATCATTTGCCATTGAAAATTCCCTTCATTCCAGGGTCAAACTTAAGTCTGGAATCCCCAACCCATCTGTAATTCAGTAGTGCCTTTGCAGGCACTGTTTTCCAAGTATTTCATGGAAAGTTGTGATGACGATTCTCCTTCTTTTCTGTCAGTCCTCAGCCGAAGAGTTGATGCAGGCCATTTTGTCTAAAATGAAGACGGAGAGAGCCGTTGCGAAAGTGGATCACCTGCACGCCCTCTGTAGGGTCTACGTAGGCTTGTGCCGCCAAAGAGCCGACTATCAGAAAGTCCACGCCCTAGTCTACCACCTTCTGAAAGAAGGTAGGTTTGTACCGGTAGTCATTTTCCTCCAGGGAAAAAAAAGTACTTGCAAAAAACATATCTGTGTAGCTGAAACCTGTTCAAAGAGAAAGCAGCTCGTCTGCCGTGCATTATGTTAATGCAGCCTTCTTGGGTAGGCTTTCCTCGACTAGATTGTTTCCACATGGTGGGAGTAAAGCTGCAATGTGTTGGCACCACACAGACTTCCCTGAGGCCGTGAAGATGATTTTGTTCGCGGTGACGACGTGGCCGAGTGTCCTGACCCATGAGAATCCTCTGTGCAGAGCTATCCACACAGTGAGCAAGATGAAGGCAGAGGGAGAGGTACTGGACTACCTCACTGCGTATCTTCACTGGGATAAGGTAAGCTTGCATCGTTCTGTTCCCTTGGATTCTTTGGGCTTTGGCTATGACCATGTTCTGGCTGAAACCTCCCATCGACCCATTCCAGTTCTTGAATCCACTGTAGAGTGAAGGAACCAGCTGCAAAACTCAAATAGGTCTTACTTGGCTTTCAGTTCAATGATCTGTCAACCAAGCAGCTCGAAAACCTCTTCACTTCTCAAGAGCATTAACTTGCGTTTTTCTTCTAGAACTCCTTGTACGAGTTCATATATCATTAACACCTTTATAGTCAGTCAACATTTTTTCATTTAAAAAAATTAAGAATATTCTTTCTACCGCTGAACTAATGTGTCTGTACATGAAGTTCTGCACAACTCCAATCTAATTCACCTGTTTCTCAGGCATTATTGTGCATCATTTGCGCTGAGCTACATTACTTATTATTCTGCACAGATCCTGCTATTTTGTACATTGTTGTATTCTGCAGAAAGACTGCATCTTTTGTGGTACTTATTACCGTAGAAAAATACTGTAGCACTAACTGAAGTAGCATCTGTGGCCTTAATGTAACTGGGTGTGTGGGTGTGGCTGTGGGTGTGGCTGTGGCTGTGGCTGTGGCTGTGGCTGTAAACACCTATGTGGTACGCTTTGCACTTTAGGATAGCTACTGAACCCTCTAACTTCCCTTTGGATATTAATAAAGTTCTAATCTTTCTGTGGAGTTGTGAACTGTAGATACTTTAGTAAATTAACAAATGTAACAGAAGTTAACATTTCCTGAGTTTCTAAACCAGTGTCACATTTTCTGACAGACACCTTCGGGTGACATAAACAAGATGGTCATTAGCACAGTAAAAGCACTTCTTGAGGATGGTGATCTGAAATTCGAGAAGCACGATCGCTACGGTGATGACCTCTGCCCCATTGCCTGGGAATACATTTTTACAGTGGATCTTCTGTGTGCACATATAGGATGGAAGTGGACTCTTGAAAATATTATCGGGTAAAATGCGCATGGGCTGACATACATAGTTTTCAATCTTTCAATCATATTATTATATATAAAATATTTTATTTATTTGTAATCAGGAAAGAGCTTTGGCCAGTTATGAATGCATGGGTGACACAGCCAAGACACCAGCAAACACCAGTGCGAGATGTTTGTGTAGCAGCTGTTCTGAGACTAATTGGTAAGTATCTCATTTATTGAACACTTGTTACACATTCAGGGCTCGATCTAACGTGTGTGTGGGGGGGTTCACATGTTTCTCTCTCTCTCCCTCACATTCTCTCTCTCTCTCTCTCTCTCTCTCTCTCTCTCTCTCTCAGGGCGACTTGGTCAGCTTGGCATTAGGGAGAATCTATGCGAATTTGTCCAAAATGTCTCAAAAACCATAAACCTCTTTGCTAAACATGGAATCAAGGAAGGTACTGTGAACTAATTTGGATATTAAAAAAAAAATAAAGCAAGCATAAGAGAACTTAAGGAAAGCGTGCGGCCTGTCTACTGAATTTACAAGAGCGCCGCTAATGAATCCAACCTTTTCCGTCGCGTAGGTGTGCCCCGGGAGGTGCAACTGTCTGCTGTCTACGCCATTTACGACCTGGCGCCCGTCAGCCCCAAAGACGCCCTGGACGCACTGGCGTCGTGGCGGGGCGAAACCACGCAGCCCGTTCCCCCGGCCGTCACCAGCTACATCACGCAGATTGGATCCCTCTGCCGGCAGATCAAACCATAAAGCGTTCTGGGAGTTGCATATATTTAAGTGGGGCGAATTCAACAGCTAATGTCCATGTGTGTTCCATGCATTTTGATCTTGAATCTGGTGCTCTGGATTCTACTGTATCAAAGAGTGCCCTAATGATCGGAGAGATATGGTTGTTTATTTGTAAATTTTTTGTACATTTTTGTATCTGTAAAGCTGTTTTTTAAGGTGCTGCAAAAATAAAAGTTAAGCAAGGCAGGTACTGATTAGAGCAGCAATCTTACGGTAGTCGTTGGTCACGTGGCAAAAAACGGAACGATTCGTGCGGAGGTATTGGTCGTTCCATATGAAGCACTGTCGTAATTACTGACTTGCTGGACAAGTTAAACAGCAGATTTTTTATGTTAACCACCGGTTTAACCCTGTAATAAATGTGAACACCGGCACTTTTTACATTTCATTCACTTTCATTTTTTAATTTTTATTTACTTTTTCATTATTCAAGTGAGTTTAAAAACATTCTCTAAACAAAGGTACGTAAGATTAACTAAACCTTTTTGAAAGATGAGGTTTATTGGTGTGAAGGTCGAAATAAACCATGTACAAGATCCTTGCACCCTGTAGCAAATAAATGAAACAAATAGAAGCAAACCAAAAAAAGACTTCCAATAAGTATTTCTGCATTGCCTTTACAAACGTCGTAAAAATTATAATCGTAAGAAAGGCGCTCACATAAACTACAAATTTGATGACTTGCTCAAGTTAAATAGAATCTTAGTTATAAATGATGAAGAATCGTTTCGGGCTGGGTTGATTTGGTTCGAGACGGTGTTAAGGGTCGGTCTCGTTTTGGGGGTGTGTTCCAGAAACAGTTTAAAATCCCACAGACATGCGCACTTGGGTTTTGAATAAGACTGCGCCATATTGGAATACTGTGGAGTACAACAGTTTACAGTAGCTTACTAGACGGCTACGTATCTTGCTACCCAGCCGCTGTTTCGGATTACTGGTCCTGCTGGTGTTTTTTTAAACTTCTCTACGTCGTTTAAACCGCTCGCGTAAGTCTCACATTTTGAGTACCGTTCTTTCCCTCGGCGAGAGGATTACGTAGAGAAATAGAGGGTTGCTGTGACGAATAAGTTGAATGGATCCGAGGGTAGCTTGGATCCAGCCCGAACAGAAAGGACCTGCCAACGCTTTATGGATGCATATCTGGGAAACCTCGCAGGGGTTGCGGACCAACTCCGATAATACCCGTCATCCGCACCGTGTGAATTCGCCAGCTCTGGCCTCAAGTTTTATGAAAAACGCGTTAGCTCCCCCAGCACCAGGCAAACTGATTGCCAGCTGCATCGCCCATCATCTTGTAAACGGCGGTGCTATCTCTTCAAATTTCTGTCCAAACGCACCGACAAATGTCCAACCGCCATTTAACAATTGTAACTTGACTGTATTAAATGGCCCTTGCATGGGACTGGGAAAACTAAATGGTTCTCAAAAGAATGGTTCTTTGTCCCCGTCCTCTTCAGTGGATTCGGAAACGGACAGCCCGAAATCGGACTCTTCTGGAACTTGTGATGGCACAACCACCGTCCCCGCAGATGGGGCCAAACTTCATTTCAATTTCACCGAACATCTGCACAATATCAGCAACTGCCTGCTCCACCAACACCATCAGCTGCACCTCCACAATTTTCAGCCGCATCATCACCGACATCAATCACACCAGTTCTCTTTAGTACCAGATATCCAGCACAACCATCATTCGGGGAGAAAGAAAAGCGACAACAAAGCGAGCACTTATGGGATAAACTACTTGCTCTCCAACTCGAATGGCAACTACTTTTGTTCTGGGACACCGTGGAAAATGAGAAAATACAGTCCAGGAGTTAACGGGTAGGAGTTTTTTTTTTTTCTCCCCTGTTTGAACTCCCAACTGTTTGTAGGAGGTGTCTCTTCCCCACGCGCATCAACGCGAACGCTTCGGCGTAACTTTTTCTCGTCAAGCTTCCACATTTAACGATCAGTTACTGTAGGTAAACTATTCACTAAAAAAAACGGGTTGCTTATGTCTGAAGTGCATAAGCAAGACGGCTAGCGATGGCTAACTCTATAGTGCGTATGATGAGCAAATGCATTGTAACGTAGGCCTCCGCCGTTTTGGAATCCCCGTCACTTAATGCAAACCCGTAAAATGCCGAATGGCTTAAACGCTTCTTCTCGTTTTCTGTAACCGCTAGAACAAATGTTTTTGTTACCAAATCCCGACTATATATTTATATATCTATCTTTTTTTGGTCAGGCCGTGTAGTTAATTAGGCATGTCTGTTCGTCTTATGGCATGTCTCCCCAGCCTCCACGAAGAGATAGTGGACTTCTACGAGTTCATGTCTCCGCGGCCGGAAGAAGAAGCAATGAGGAGAGACGTGGTGAACCGCATTGAGACGGTGATCAAGGGCCTTTGGCCTACGGCTAATGTGGGTAACCCAACGAATCCCGGAGGATTATAAATTCTGGAACCCGATACGTTCTGTTTAATGGCCATGAAAACCGCAGCTGAAACATCAGTGCGGCTTAATGCTGCTATAGGCTGTTTCAGATATGGACGCTCAGAAGCAGTACGAATAGTAACTGGTTTGTCCATAGAGAGACGTAATGGTCCATGAGTGTGATTTTTGTTGCCCTTGGACGCTACTCACGCTTCATAAATTACCTTATATTAAACATCTTTACAGCGCAGGTCCTGATGGTTGTATTGAAGTCTTTTAGCACTGGTGGGTTTTTAAGCTTCTTGCCTTTTGAATAGAATCTAAAGCCCTTGACAAGTAACAGTCTTTCTGAAACTACCAAGCCCATGTCTCGTTTATATGCTTCGCAACTAGGAGAGATAAGGTAGTATGTTTCCAGTAGCCAGCCCTTAAAGTCCAGCTAGGGGATCTGCTTGGCTTATCTCCACCTGGGATTTCCAGAAAGGGTGGGGGTGGAGGACAAAGAAGAACCTGCAAGAAAGGTGGTTCTACAGCCAATCTGCGGCTTAGATAACCAGCTGCTCGGCGAGGGCAGAAGAGCTAAGAGTGACTTGGTTGACTGACTGTGTGTGTGTGTGTCTCCCCACCAGGTCCAAATATTTGGCAGCTTCAGTACCGGACTCTATCTTCCGACCAGGTTTAACTCATTTTACTGAAGCTATTCTTTGCGACGGACAAATCGCGCCATGATCAGTTAAAGCTCTAATCGGCGATTGCCTTATGCTTCCCCCCCCCCCCCCCCGACAGTGACATCGACCTGGTGGTGTTTGGGAACTGGGATCGCCCCCCTCTGCAGCAGCTGGACCAGGCACTTCGGCAGCAGAACATGGCTGAGCCCTTTTCCATCAAAATCCTGGACAAGGCCACGGTCAGTCCCCTGCTCTTTAAATCGAGCAGAGGGCAAAGTTTCCAGGCGCCCTTGTTCAGTTACCAGCTCTAGGTGGTAACGTCCGACTCCTCCCCCTGTTCGAAGTGGATCTCAAACTAAGCTTGTCCGTCTCCCTCCCACAGGTTCCCATCATCAAACTCACTGACAGAGAAACAGAAGTGAAGGTTGACATCAGCTTCAACGTGGAAACTGGTGTTAAGGCGGCGCGTTTTATTAAGGAGCACTTGAAGGTAAAGTTTTACCCTGCTGGTTTAGATTTTGAATCCGGCTGCTGCTGAAATGTGTACCAAGAATTCTGTACTCATTATAATTCTGACCACAGATTTTGTTTGAGCTGAATGCGAGATGTTTATATGGGTAACACAATCGCTCTACTCCCAGTGGTTGATTTGAGAGTCTCAGTCTTGTTTGGCCTTCACTGCTTCTCATGTTTTTAACTCTAATTGTTCTTCTCGGAATCCTAAAAATGCGATTGTACCCTCACACAAACTCTCAGACTCTCTTCTTTCACACTCTCTCTTTCAGAAGTACTCAGTGCTACCCTATCTCATCTTTGTGCTGAAGCAGTTCCTCCTTCAGCGGGACCTAAACGAGGTCTTCACTGGTGGCATCAGCTCCTACTGCCTCATTTTGATGGCCATCAGCTTCCTGCAGGTGAGAGCAGAACCAGGTCTCCACGGTAACCGAGCTGCAGCTAGTCCGAGCCCCCGCAACCAGTGTGGGCACAGCAGGTTTCAGTGCTGAGAAGCTTCGTTTAATGGCCGTTACATGTGGCGTGCAGCTTATCGAAAATATGATAAATTAGCCGCTAGTAACGAATTCTTTGCCATTTGTGACTTTCGTCCTGACGTAACTGATGTTTGAGTTATGCGTTTTGACCTGATATTGTTGCAGTTAATGGACTGATTCTGAGAGGCTACACTCAATTCTGTGTCTCACAGGCTGGTACAGGGTCCACTGTACTGCTGGGCAGGCCCACCTTCTCCCTATTGGTGCTGACATGTCTCGTTAGTCAAGTCAAAAAGTAAATGTATTTATAGAGCTTTTTACAACAACCGTTGACTCAAAGCAACTTTCCAAAGTCAGCTTTGTCTGAGTCCAAGCCCCCCAGTGATCAAGCCAAGGGTGACGGTGGCAAGGAAACTCTGAGATCAAGAGGAAGAAACCTTGAGAGGAACCAAGACTCAGAGGCGGCCCGTCCTCCTCTGACCACCCATCGGTCACCACAATAACAGTACAAGCAGTAAATAAAATGAGCAATGTGATTGACTGACTGTTGGCCAGCCAATGGGATTTTAGACTTTATGCTACTGACCTTTCCTCCTAGAGGTGTGCAACTGAGTGCTGCCTTCTGGTCAAGTAGTCGGTCAGCATTGGCTTTCCTTCTGACCACAGACGTGGCGATGCACTGCAGTGTTTGATGTGGAACAGCAGCAGGCGATGGTGCATGCAGTAACCTGTCCAAATCTCTATACTGTAGGTTACGTGACCATTACGCCCAGTGCAGTAGGCAAAATGATGGGTAGGGTACAGCTGTACATGTATTATTGAGTGTTAATGGCTGATTACTGGCTGTTCATCCACACTGATACAAGTGATGATACTGGAGCTTGTGCATCATGGTGTGCTGGGGTCGTGGTTGTTGTTCGATTTAAGCAGTTTCTGATTGATGTCTGAGTGCTCATGTTTAGTCACAGGAATTGTCTTTGAGGGCAGGTTGAACATTGGAAGCCCATCCGACTTGTTTCAGGTTAGGACGCCTGAATTGAATGCGCCAATCTGAGAATCTCCATCAGCCAGTAGAAACTTGTGCCTGGTGCCAGCGCCTGTGCACTTTGGTTCCATTTGACAGGGGCTTCTGTGATTGGTTGGGAGGGCTGATGGCCCCTTCCACTCGTCTGCTCCGTTTCAGCTCCACCCCAGAATCGACTGCAGAGGCTCCAACATCAACTTGGGCATCCTCCTTATAGAGTTCTTCGAGTTGTATGGCAGGCATTTCAACTACCTGAAGACGGGCATTCGCGTGAAGAATGGAGGAGCCTACCTGGCCAAAGAGGAGATGATGAAGGTGATGACCAACGGGCACAGGCCGTCCACGCTGTGCATCGAAGACCCAAACCTACCAGGTCCGTTGTTGCCATGCAACCAATTGTTTAGTGTCATTGTGCTGGCTGACAAATCGGTTTGATATCCTCAGCGGTTCGTTAATTCATTTGCTTTGAACGCACTTTGGTCATTTAAATTTTATATACATTTTTTTTTTTTTGCGTGCACACTAGGGAACGACGTGGGCCGCAGTTCGTACGGGGCCATGCAGGTGAAGCAGGTGTTTGACTACGCCTACATCGTTCTGAGCCATGCGGTGTCTCCCCTGGCACGCTCCTACCCCAACAAAGATATGGACAGGTTTGGCCCCGCCCAGCACATGCCTCCGGGCCTTCGGCCTGGAAAGATCTTCTGCGTTTGTGACTCGTTTCCCTACAAGTTGCAGTTTCAGCTCTGAAATCTGTTTAAAAAAACAAAACTCTACAATGGTTAAAGTATAAAGCTTTAAACTAGGTAATGGTTAAACTGATGGAGTCATGGGATTCTCTCCTTTCAGGCTTTGCTTTAGACCCTAAGCGTTTAGTGTGTTATTTGGATGTTGCGCTGAACAGCTTCTCCCGCTTTGCTTCCTCAGTACCCTAGGTCGGATAATCAGACTGACCCAGGAAGTGATTGACTACAGGGAGTGGATCCTGCAGAAATGGGGCAACAGCCACAATGCCAGAATGAACCAACGCAGTAAGTTCAGTTTTTACAAACGCACTTTGTGTCACGTGTGGCTTTGCGCTGACGTTGCAGGAGTGGAACCCTCTTGTTTTGTTTGGTTCCTGTACTTAATGGCCCATAGTAAACATCTGGTCTGAGCAAGTGGTTTAGTCAGCTTTGTGTTTGGCATGACTGTGACATTGCCCTAAATTCTTTCATCGGCGCCTGATGGGTTACTGTTTACTTTTCAGAAATGTCTTTGTATTCAAGCAGATGTATTTAAATTGCTAACAGATTAATGTTTCTGTGTGTGTGCGCGTGTGCAACAGTTGTCCAGTTTGGAGGCAGTTCTGACCAGCAGCAGCAAGGCTCCGCCCCTCCCCAGAGTGCCCTTTCCCCTGCATCCCCGTCCAGCCCCCAGCAGCACTCTTCGTCTTCGTCCTCTTCGTCGTCCTCCTCGTCCTCCTCGGTTTCTTCCCTCTCAGGAAGTGACATCGTAAGTCTGCGGAATGGCAGTGTTGCCCCCTGCTGGCTGAAGCATGCCTGCTTAATCTGAAATGATCATAAACCTATTCCCTTAATTTGTAGTTTTCTTTTGTACGACCTCCTTTGCTAGAAAGGTATAAAGACAAGTACTGATACTAATAGAGATGGAGGGGGGTGCGTGTGGTTTTATTTATTAATTTAAAAAAAACAACAAAAAAACACATTACACACACATGCACGTGCACTTTTTCAAGGACTCCGACTCCATTCCAAGTGGTACCACGGTAACTCTCGAAGCGTTCCCCGCAAGCACCCTAACATGCACCCAGCAGAGGCAGCAGAATGGGGCGAATCCAGCCGACTGGGGCAAACCCCAGTCATCCTCCAAGCTGCAGGTAAGACGGGCTTCGGGTGCCTTCGTTGCCTGGCGCAGCGTGAAGACCGAGGCAGCCTGACCCTCGTGTTCTCCCTCTTCCTCTCCTCAGCAGCAAAAACCTCTCCCTACATGCGGAACTGGGCCCCCACCTTTGCCCGGGAGACCGGTGTGCATAGATGGATGTGTCCCTTTGAATGCCGGGTACCGACTGCCGCACCCCTCGTCCACCCCCATCTACCTCGCCCCTCTGCCAGGCCACCATCAACCTCAACCCGTCAAGGTACGTTTTTGTGGGGATTTTTTGTTGGTTTTTGTCCATAACTGCTACAGTCTTGTAGAATACATTTCCTCTTGGTTTCTCCATTCATCCACATTTTTTTTAAATACTGCATGTGACCACACATGACAGCTGGGGTTGGTGTTTTGCTCAAGAGTTGTTCAGTGATGGCAGAACAGTAGAGTGAGCCACGCCCCCCTCAGCATGAGCCATTGGCTGAAACCAGACCCCATTTTCTCCTACGTCTGCTTGAGCGTTTACTCCTTTGCAGGCGTGCGGACGGCACGTTTAGTAACTGCGAGCGAACTCTTGCATGGTGCAACTTTTTTTAATGGAGCTTTGCTAATGTTTTGCTTCCCCCCCAGTTCCACAGCAGCCAAAGGTTTGGACCGAAGGGGCCGGTGCATGCAGTCAGCTACGACACCGGCCCAGTGCCTGTGGCTCGGATCCACTCGCCCCAGCACAACCGGAACAGCTGGCGTCGCCGTAGGAAGGACATGATGCCCTCCAACCTCAGCAGATAGGCCCCCCCCCTCCCCCTCCGCACGCCACAGGTCAAAGGTAGCACTTCCTCCCCACCCTGCCCTCTGTCTCACATCTCTGTGGTCTTGAGCAGTGTCCTCCAGGTCACCCGGGTATGCCGTCTGTGGCTGCCCGTTCGAATGGACCGTGTGCCTGTTTGTTACACACGTGTTTTTGGGGGTTTTTTTTTTTTTTTTTTTTTCTTTTTTCTTCATTTATTTTTTTTTTCTCATATACCCTGTCACCACCTTAAACTTGCATTTGGGTTTCTGTTTGTAAGGACACACTAAACGTCTCCAAACGGGCCGACTCCACTTGGAATTGTATTTAGTAATATTTGTGCAATATGGGTGTTTTTATTTTTGACTTTTTTTTTTAGTTACATTTTTAATTTAAGTTTTAAAACTTTACTTCAAAGTTTACATTTTTGCTTTTGATGAATGTAAGCTCTTGTAACAATGGATCAGGTTTCTGATATTATGTACATAAGTTTTATCATGTTCGAACCATGAAGCGTTTTTGTGCACTGCGATCAGGGGGGTTTTATGTACGCTCAAAACGGACGTCTGTATTCGATTCTGCCGGACGTCCTCTCTGAAGATCTGGCTTTGCCACGTGAGCATTCCAGCCTCCGCACCAGCCGATGGCTCCACTCGGCTCTTAACTTGCTCCGTGCCAAAATCCCACAGCGGCTATGGCCAGAGGCCGGACGGTCCAAGGGCTCCACGTTGTAGCCGGTGTCTAGTTACAGCCAGCAACAGACTAAATCCCTTCTCCTTGATTTTATCCTTTAGTTCAGTCAGGATCATTCTGTCTGGGGCCCAGCATCCAGGGGCCAACGAGAACTCTGTATCGAAATGAAGTGGTGGTTGTTTTTGTTTGTGGGTGGGTTTTTTTTCGTTATTTTTTTTAGCTATCCACAAAAGGCTTTTTGTTGCCCTGCTCAGTGGACAGACTGAGAGGAATCATTTACAATAATGATTTGCATTATGGAATCTCTGACCTCCTCGTTCTGTTCCAGGCATCGACATAAACCGGAGTTTTTTTTTTGTTTGTTTTTTCTTCCCTTAAATTCTTTTTTTTTTTTTTTTTTTTTTTTGTTTCGGAGAAGGGGGCGGGGTCAGACTGCCAAAGGAGTGTCTTCATTTTATACTAGCCTTCATATCACACTTTTTGGAAATGAACAAAGTCCCGTTGACCACGCAGACTAGGTGGGTGGTGCTTATTCTTGTGCCCAGTATTTTACCTCTGTCCGTCTACAGAATTCCTGGACCCTTTTAGATCCACTGCATTATAGTATGTCCACCAGTAATCTATGCAAACATCTTGCTGTTCAGTTGTTTTGATTTGCCACCTGAAAACATGCTCCAGTACTGAATGGTAATGATCTGTAACTCCATAAGGAATCGCATCCTGCTCACATTTTAGCTGCCTTTTTGTTACTGAAAATAACCAGGCCACCAAGTATTTCAGTACACGCTGATTATAGTTACTGTCGGAAAAGCTTTCAGGATCTCTTTGGAAGGTTGTTTTTGTTTTTTGTTTTTTTTTGTGGGGGTGGGGGTGTATTTTCTATTTATTTATTTATTTATTTTATGTATTTGTGCCAAAGATCAAGTACAAAGTCAGTTGTGAGCTGTGCGTTTTTGTTTTCAGAAGCCTTAAAAGTTGCTTCTTCATCTGCCTGAGTGTGTAGTCGGAGCATAGAGAGGGAGGGAGAGCCAACAGAGGGAAGAGCCTGCTTTACCACCTGATGCATTTAGGCAACACTGCTGTGCACCTAGACAGTGGTCCTCTAGAGACCCTTTGGTGCTCGAGTGAAGGAGAGAGTAGATCTTGTACATCAGACTACGTGGGCCAAATACATGTAATTTGCTTAAATGTGATTTGAATGTAAACTGAAGTAAATACCTTTTTTCCATTTTTGTCCCTGGATATTTTTATGTAAAGTTTTTCTACAGATTATTTTTAAAATAAATATCTTAAATGACTCGCTGACTTCTGTCTTTTTTGTTTTCTTCAGGACCTTCTGTCCAAAGCACAATGCGTCTTGGTTTGCAGTAAATGATGGACTGGATCTCGATCTCGGAAGCAAACTCAGTAAAGGCTGTCCTCT
Organism: Sternarchorhynchus goeldii; assembly: GCA_028565775.1. NCBI lineage: Eukaryota > Metazoa > Chordata > Actinopteri > Gymnotiformes > Apteronotidae > Sternarchorhynchus > Sternarchorhynchus goeldii. The sequence goes on from JAOXYF010000008.1 coordinate 18,504,701, forward strand.
TGCAATGCCTTTCGTTTCCACTTGGAGGCGCTCTTGCAACGCCGTGATTTTTAAGACGTTTGCTGCAAGCAGTTTCGGCACCTCACTTATTTGGAAAGCTCTTTCCTTTGCATTTACGTTATAATGGTATAGCACAGTATCCAGATCGATCTCGCAACCACACATACTTGACTGGTAAGCAGTCTGGGTTGCGGGTCATGACGTCCAGGGAAGGGACCTCCTTTCCGTGTCAAGTTCGCCTGTGGTCTTGATGGCCCAATCTCACCGTGAAGATCGACAGGTCCACATTTTTTGCTTTTGACAGTCCATGCACTGCATACACTGCGCTGCCGTGCGTAACCAAACTTTGCCTGTGTGTTGCGCGAAACAAAAAATATGTTTCGCCCAACACGCAGGCAAAAAAAGAAAAAGAAAAATGAGGACTTGGGGTGAACGTGAACAAATAACATTTTGAAGGTCACCCAGCAGCGTATGTTGTACCGCCGGACCAACAACCGATTTACGCTGTACCAAAGTTTAACAGAAGATGGGTTTTAACTCCTAGAATTCCTAGGTTTCACTCTGTGTACATTGTAGCCTGCGCTTTTTAAGATGGCTTTTTGTTTTAATAAAAAGTTACGCACTACATCAGAACCACTCGAGAGGTTTCGATGTACACAATTTCGTTTCATGCAGCACCCGTTACGAACCACCTAAAGTAGGAAGAAATGACCATTGGAAACCTAAAGGAAGAGGGAACGAGCCGAGATTCGTTTGTTACTGTTAACAAAACGAAGCCCGGTTTATGCTGCCAACCGTGCAACACGCCGATGGGTGGGTCCCTTCAGGAGTATGTGTGTCGTTTACTCAAGCGCAGTTGATTAACACACATCATTTCCAGCCAACACCAGGCATCCGTTTTTTTTTTTTACGGAAACAAGTTACTGTACCCAAAATAATATAGCCAATTATTTGGAGTTCACGGTGTGCAGTAGAGCTCTCTCCTGCAACAGGACGTCAATACCACTTTTATTCAAATTTACTTCAGTGCCCTAAAAATAGCAACGGTTTAACTATAGCGGCGATCTACCACCACAGCACCGTTTTGGCAGGAACGTCATAAATAATCATTTGCAATATCGTGCGCCAGACAGTCTTAACGGAGCCACGAGTCTGCACTTAGGCTTTTTCGTTATTCTTCAGGCAGTTTTTGTGACCACGCTCAGCTGTACGATCTCTTGCCGACGCTGTCGCGTTTTTCCGCCTTAAAAAACGCTCATCTGCGCTGTGTTAAAGTGGCACGCGTAATGAGACGCTACCGTCTGTCTTGGTAAGCGCCGAGTACCCAGATGTCGCCCAGCGCCGTTTGGCGGAAATATTAGTGCTCTTTTGTTGTTTGCAGTTCGCGCTCTCATTTTTCACGTTGAAGGGGCGATTGTTTGCTTATCAAACTCAGAAATAGTATGCGTTAACACATGCACACCACATCATTTGCGACTCCAAAAGCATTTTACAACCGAGGTATTCTTGAGTTTCAGACGCATCACTAGGAGTATAAACAGGGTTAAACGCGAGCGTGCCCCCCCTCCCCTCTTTAAACTGGGTTCACTTCAATTTTAGCTTGAGTAGACGGTCGCCTATAGAAAGCCTTCGATTCACCAGTTATTTAAATTATCGACATTTACTATAAGGCAAGACCATTTTCAAATTGAGACCACTAACCTCAGCGCAATGCCGAGTGATATAAGGGAAGCTAGTTAGGTGGCCCTATTGATCATTGTGAAAGCATTGGGAGACTCAACTTTAGACCTCATTGGCTGACATTATCAACCGGCAAAGATGGGAGAAGCGGGTTTACAAAAAATAATAATCGAGATAAAAGGCAGCATATTCACTACAAGTAGGCTTATGCTTTCATAAATATGTATGAGTCACATTAGACCTTTCCCACACAGTACAGCGATAATAACTACGATTCACAGAGTTGTGTAAGCTCTGAGTCTATAACTAGAAGAAGCTCGAGTGGATAAATTTAGGTGGGAGCACTCTACTGTATATGCGTGCGTGTGCGCGCGTATGGATATCTTCAATAACACGATGTTTTGGTCTTGTTTTGGAAATGTGTGCGTTTTTTTTTAATGAAAAGAGTAGAGGTTTAGGGTTAAGTTTAAGGTTAGCCTCGTGGTTCCACGCTCAGTTAGATGTTAAGTCGCGGTCTCGCTAAGCTTTGGTTTACCTTTAAGAGAACACAACACTATGTGAAAGCGATAGCAAAGTGACTTTTACAAGTGGTGTCTACAGCTCGTGTGGAACTGTGCTGCCATCTGACTCCAAGTTGGATGCTGGTGCAGGTTCTGCAAGGGAACATCGGGTTTAGGAAACCGGGAAGACAAAAACTGTCTTTTGTTTATCGACCCCACCCCCCTGCCCTGCGTGCTCACGGCCGTGAGGGAGGTCCAAGCGTGACGGGAGGTGTACGGGGCGAGGTGTAAGAACCCGCTCCAGGGCCTGGACACCAAAACCAGACCCGCAGCAGCGGGCAAGCGCGCAGTATACCGATCAACGCGCGACCACTGACGTCAGAGAGAAAAACACATCAGTCTTTTTTTTTTTTTTTTCTTTTTTTTTTTAAAAACAGAACGCAGGCAGCTATTTTGTCCGGTTTTTTGTCCGGGCTTTCAGAGCTGTTGAATGAGGCGAAAAAGTGGATCTTTTTGTGCTCAAGAAACAGAAAAGAGGAAGATGAAGAATCAATGGTTGGTCGGTAGGAGAAATACCAATTAGGTGCATGCATTCTCGGCTTCTCCGAAATGGACGCTCCAGTATCGCTTTTCCGCTCTGTTCAGCGAGAGCTGTAGAGATGCATACATGAAGATATCAAATAGATGGACATGATCTATAACAAAAGCGCATTTTTCTTGAAAAAGAAAGAATGAACGAAAAACATCCATTTCTTATACAATCTTTCTGCCTTGAAGAAAGGTCGGTCCTTTCACCATACAAATATCAGTTCATACACTGGCGCACACTTACACAGGGGACTGAAACAAGAGGCAGCTTTGTCCATAGTTTGGCCTTGATGGATAATGGGTCGAACTTTATCCTTAGAATCAATTCACGGTCAGAGTTCCCAGTTTACTAGTTATACCTATAGTAGCTGTATTGTGGTTACAAACACTTTGGATTACAACTCGTAATTGACTATATGATGAATGGCAACCTGCTAGATGCGGTAGAGGAGCTATAACCAGTGGTGTGTGTATATATATATTGGTTAATCAGCAGTTGTACAACATCCGTTCCAGTTGCGTAGTATCATTTAAAGTGTATTCTAACAGGTCGTAGATCTCCAAACACAGTTCGATCACATATAAGCAAACACCACCCTGTTTATCCAGACAGTTGTTTACTTTGAGTATTTGACCCCATCTGGAAAATTAATTCCAGTTAGTGTAGTCCCTTTATAATCTACTGTGGAGACCTGTGGGCTTTATTAATGTACGGATTGTCTAATGGATCTTTATTGTATCAAGAGTGGATTTCTGTGTACACAGCAGTTGTCCGGGATGACTGGTATATCCTTTCATTTAAGATCTCCTGCACCTCCCAAAATTACATGATGGTCTTACAAGCTGTGGAGCACAAGTTTGCTCCTGTTAGTGTAATGCCAAGAGGCCCCTAGCTCTGGAGTCTTTAGCAGAGGGAGAGGAGACAAGGGGACTGTGGCGTGTGCTTCTGTGTGTGTGTGTGTGTGTGTGTGTGTGTGTGTGTGCACAGCGTGTATTCCAGGCACGCATTTCCCGTGGAAACCTCTTTCTTATTGCACTGTCAGCAAGCTAGCTGTCTGTTGCAGATCTTCACCTGGATGCTTATCTGAGGTGAAAACACATTGTGTGTGTGTGTGTGTGTGGCAGTAGGGATGAATAAGCCTGCTACGCAAGCACAGATACACAAGCACACACGCAGACATACACACACACACACACACACACATTTCCAGATCTGCTCACAATGTTCTGCCTGCCGCTATGCTCAGGAAGGAGGTGGAAAAGAAGATAAAGGCTTTTTCTCTGTATATTGGGGCGTATTTGATCCCACACTGACTACAGGGCCATGGAGGATGAGCTAATACTCTGACTTTCATGTATTACGGCGAAACGGGCCTGAAATAACATGTATGTATAATTGGTGTTGTGTGTAAGAGAGAGAGAATTGAGTAACTGTTCTGAGAACAGGATGGAGGCTCATGTTATGGTTTAGATACAGTGCTTTTCTGCCCTCTTGGGCCTCTCTGAGAGGAGCAGTACTGAATGCTGAATTGAGATTCATTTAGCCGTCTGGTGTCAAATGGACGTGGTCGCCGTGGGAAGCGGACAGGATTCTTAAAACTGATCCCATTTATGACACAGTTACTACTGGATAGTCCATTTATTTTTTTACTCTCACCAGACATTTGTACACGGGTGTTTATTCAGTCGCAACAGTGTCTAAATACATTCAGAAGAAAGCATGGTTTTTCAGCTTTCGACTTGAAAGTTGATGCATTCTGTTTTCTTTGCATCCAGGGTGGCCTTTAAGTATTTGGATTTATGAATTTGGCTCTGTACTCCAAACCCGCTGAATTATAAATGAGCCATTGACTAAGGTTAATGTACAGCCTGTCATATCTACCCTTACATTATAGCATGTACATCGATATGATTGATTTAATATACATGCAGTTGCCTTCAAGTTCAAGATGACATTCTGGACTTTAACCGCATGGAATACAGATGTGCTGGAATACAGATGCAAATGGGAAAAAATCCACGTAATGTTGTCAGATCTGTGATATGTAACTGCTGGAGAGACTTTTTAGTCTGTCTGTGGGCTGAACCAGAGCTGTCCAAGGTGCTGAAACCGGTTTCCACTTGGAGCCACGTGCACATTCTCTCCAGTGGTTAGCAGCTGGAGTCCTGTGTTTCCCCTCCTGGGGGGTAACGGTGCATTTTGGTGGCACCATGTGAACGTCTAATTTCACCTCAATCTCATAAAATCTCAAAAAAATGATTTTGAAGGTGACATAGAATGGAAAATTATATTTACCTCAGCATAGCTGAAAAAGGGGTGTTTGGTACATGCAACTGATTTATCTTGAACATGATGTCACTGCCTTCAAATTTAAATCTCACATAGGCAAAACAAGTTGTAAACCAGAACAATTCCAAAATAGTGGACTGTTAACAGTCTTGACTGATTAATATTTGATATTTAACAGGATCCTGGACAAGATATGTTCTGCACATTTCATTCCAGACAGTTTCTCAAACCTTGGACAGGATTGAGAAGGCTTCACTCAGCTTTTGAAACTGAAAAGATGGACAGTTCCAACTTTACTGGCAACACAACTGTAGCTATAAGTATCTAGTACTGTCATATGATTTTATCCACTTTATACATAGCTCTAGCTAACTGGCTAGGTAGCTAGTTTGTCCTCTGTAACTAGCTAACTAATTCATTTTTAACTACTAATTATAGTAGTTACTAAACTAGTTATTAAACTACTAACTATTAGTTAATTAATTCCACTGGAGTGGAAATGATGGACATTTGACAAGGCAACTTGAAAACCTAAATAGCCTCCAATACAGGCTCAAACAGATATAGTTGGATGCATCAACTCTCCATGGTTTACCTGTAGATTCTATATTCTGTCTGTTTACACTAGCATTCACACTACCAACTTGAATTTTGCTCAAATCTGATTTTTTTCCCCAGGGCTTTGTGGACATACATATCTGATTTGAGCCACTTTCGTACGTGGTCCCAGATTGGATTCAAATCGGATTCATTGCCACGCAACTTGAATGTGAACAGGCAGAATGGGTTTCATGTGACTTTTTGCTTGTACGCATACACAGCAATGGAGGAAAGCAGTGGCAACGGTCGCTGTGGAAACGTCTACAGCTAGCTGGCTTTGTTTTTTTTTTTTATTGGCTACTATTTGATCATGTATAGCTGATGAAGTGTTAGCCGTACTCTGGAACATAATGCGATTAAATACATAAGCTGTCTGTTTCACCCGTCACCTTACACACACATTTTTTTGTTGTTGTTGGTGACACACATGATGGATAAAAAGTGTGCAGTTGCGAAAGCCAAATGTGTTCATGTTACACATAGATAAAGGTTACTTGCAATTATTAATGTGAACGATCAAGAATTGAACAATATGCCTTGTGAATGTAGCCTTTGACTTGTTTATTCTGTGTCATAAAGGTGCCTCATAAAGCAGCCAATCAAATTCATTCATGAACTTTTGTTCATGAGCACATGGAACAAAAAGGTTGTAAAAAAGAAAAAAAACAGCGTGTTTTATTCTAATGTCAAACCATAGGGTTGTAAATAGGAGTGTAAAAGTGCAGTTGGACATTTATTTTTTACCTTGTGTCAAAGTCACATACCCTTTATGTAAGCTATGGTTTCTGGAACTCTCTATAACCATGGCAATGTTCTTGCATTACCCAGTTAGGGCTGTTTTCCTGTCCAGAAAGACATGGAGCTGCCTGCATATACCTGTCCCAGTGCCATCGGTGACAAAAACTTTAGGCAGATACCTCAATCTTACACATCGGGGTCCCCCGGTGCCACTTCCTGTCTGTGCTGCTACTTCCTGTCGGCGCTGCCTCTGTCACCCGCCATCTCTCCCCTCTCACATAGCTGAGATAGAAGCCTGCCAACTGGAGACTGGGGGTAGGTTTTGCATTGCCACGAAACAGCTGCAGTTCTGCTAACAAACACCTGGCGGGATTTTCTTCATCTCTCATTAACATGTACGCCACCTCACACCTCCCCCTGGTCCCACCCCCTCACTCTACTGTGTTTGCAATTTTCTCCTGCTTACTTCCCCTCTCTCTCTCTCTCTCTCTCTCTCTCTTGCTGTCTTCCATGCTGTGGCTAACAAGAAAGCCTCATTAGTAAGTCTACCCCTAGTCTTACACAATGTATGAATACTCATCGGACACACAAAACACTGTAGGCAAGTTTTATTTTATTTCTTTTTTTAAACTCTGATATATTCTGGTACTGTCTCAATCTACTGTTCTCTCTACCGTTGTTTTCACTTCTTCAGAACACAGACACATTGCAGAACCATCCAAATATTTGTCAAAGCAGTGTGTACATAGCAATATATTAAACTCCCATCAATGGAAGCCAGGCAAAAATGCAAAACGTCATAATGATTTCATGAAAAAGGGCTCTGGCAAAGATTTTTAAATACACCTCGTGCATATTTAGCTTAGATCACATCCCATCTTGACCTTGGCTGAATTTTCTGTCACTGGGAAGAAGTTGGGAAGTTACTCCTGAGCCCAGTAGTAATGCTATGGGGGTGGGGTGGAGTGGGGGGGGGGCTCTGGGCCTACATTGTTCATTGTGTTCTTATATGACCCACACAGCCAGGAAATGAAACTTACCAGAAGCTAGTATATATTAAACCACATAAGGTGGATAATCATTTGGATCACAGAGTACTAACAATGGCCTCAGTCCTGTAGCTTGCCAAAACAAGATGGTTACACGCCTCCACTTTGTTTGTTGGTTCTGGTCCCATTAGATCGAGGGACGCTTGACTAAATTAATTTCTTGGTACAGGTGGCACGGGGAAAGCAAAGAGCAAGACAAGACACTTCAGTCTATACTGGATAATAATGTAAATCAGCTCCCATAGCCGTGTGCATGCTGGATCATGGAGCTGTATTAGGACAGCCGCGTTTCACTGTTTATCCAACACACAGTTGTAACACAAGTGCAGCTTCAGGGAAAGATTTACGATTTTGTCTAATGTTTGTGTGATGTCTAATTTAGGCAAGAAGCAAGATCCTGAAAGTTTATCAGTGAAACTAAGAATTCTGATTAACACAAATCTCTTCACGTAGCAAAATCTTAACAGCTGTTTAAAGAAAATGAACAAATAAATCAAATTAAGCAATATTATTATTGAAAGCTTATTTACTGGCCTTGGTCTGAGTGAGCATATTCTCATATATTCTTCTATTTTTCATATACACAAATCTCTCTCAGCACATTTTATTACATTCCCCCTTCCAACTATGTGAAAGTGATTAATGCATTAGGAATGGCTTTTGATTGTGTATTTAGGACAACGTGGATGTGGTAAATTAGGACAGACTATTTTCATAGCGATTTAAGACTCATCACAACTGCACTCTTCTGTGCAGGCCCGTGTGAGTGCTACAAGTCATCAGAAATCTTAATTAATCTGAAATTTGCAACACAGATCAATCTTTTGTGGAAGGTTAATTAAAAATAAAGCGAACAGAATTCCACAGCGAGATCATTTAACGAGGTGAAAATTGACGTGAGGGCCTGTAGTATCTCTAAACGCCCCTCCTTTGACCATGGCAACCTACGATTAACTCTGCTTTGTTGACACGTGCCAAACATTAGCACATTAGCATGTGAATTGAGACATTTCATTAAATATAACCGTATGTTTTTGCTATAGGACTTTCCTAAAACAATTAGTATGGATTTCACATACACGTGGACACACATACGTAAATAAATAAAATGGAAAGGCGAAAAGATACATGCAATATTTTATTAGAAGATCTTTATAAGAACAAAGGATTATATATACAGCACGCTGAGAGAAAAACTCACGTTCTCTTCTTGCTGGTATATTTATTTCTTGAAGAACGTTGAAATTGAGGTCTTTCTCTGTCTCTCTCAGCGGTTCTGAGAAAACGATCGGCAAAGAGCAAAGAGAGCAACGTGCAACCGTTGAGTCAGTCGCTCTTAGAACAACCGAGCATTTGACTGAAAGCCCGAAACAGGACGGCGATTATACGGCAAACTGCAGCTGAGACTCGAGGCTGATGTGTCAAGGACATGACACTATTAAGCGGAAGTCCTCGAATCCCTGAATGGTAAACGTACATATCCTTAACGTGAAAGAAAGACCTTCATTCTCAATATCTGCTACTTGCCCAGTAAATGTGCTCCACTGTATGTCTACTTCATGTTCCACTGTAGTGGCCTTGTTCACTTGCATCCATAGTAATTTAATCACGACAGAAGGAAGTATATTCTGTGAGTTATCAGTGTAATGACCCCGATCCTCCTAAACAACCAATACCACTGTGGTGATGCATGATTAGGGAGTGGGATATGGAGTAAGTTTGGACCAGATATCTAAAAACCTTTAGGTTGGGGATAAGAAAAACGTATTGGCCTAGCTGACTGTCTGTTTTTTTGGGTTTTTTTTGGCTGTTCCCTCCTGGCTCTCCTCCCTCCCTACCCACCCTTATCTCTCTCTGTGTGTGTCATTTTCTCTTTGTCTGTTTCTCTATCTCTTTCACCCTGTCTGTCTTTTTCATTTGGGAGATGAGGATATAGTATGTCTCCACAGACGAGCTGTGAACTCATTCTGTCACCAATCACCAAGCATGTGCTTGTCACCCGATTTCACAGATTCAAAGGGAAATGAATGCCAGGTGCCCTGTGGTTATCCCTGCCTCGGGGGGGGGGGGGGGGGGGGGGGGGGGGGGGGGGGGGGGGGGGGGGGGGGGGGGGGGGGGGGGGGGGGGGGG
>JAOXYF010000008.1:18528312-18547479 GCA_028565775.1 Sternarchorhynchus goeldii
TGTGTGTGTGTGTGTGTGTGTGTGTGTGTGTGTGTGTGTGTGTGTGTGTGTGTGTGTGTGTGTGTGTGTGCGCGCGTTTTCTTTCCAACTCTTACCACACCGCTCTCAACTATATGGGGAATTAACGGACGTCGTGAAGCCGGTCTGTAATCAATCCGTTCTTTCTCCTAGTTCTGACGCGGGATGTAAGGGGCCTGTTGCTAAAGTAAACGTTTTTCACATTCGCCTCCCTTGAGGTAGCCTGGATTAGAAAACAAAGTCTCTAGTCAATATTTTTCAGCTAAGCAGAATTCATTTGCACAACCCAAGCTAAGATGTTACCCACGTCCTGCAGAAAAAGGCTAGAACAAGTTACTTTCTCTGTAAACACAACAGACACGAGGGACGTTGCGTGTCTGATTCAGAACATTTTTGACTAAACGTTACATATGACAGCTTATATACTATATTGAAATGAAAATATTTATATGTGTGAAAATTATTTATATTTTCATTTTATATTGTTTTCTAAAATATTTATAATATTTACAAAAATATTTACAATATTGATAAATATCATAAATATTTATATACATATATATATTTTATAAAACATTTATATTTTCAATGTGACATGAATCAAACTGGACCATATTTTAAACACGGCCTTTAAAAAAGGTTTTTTTGATCAAACAGGCAACCTGGGTGACCCTGGGTGACCCTGAGTTCCCCGTTAAGACTTTAACACGTGAAAAAATGATTACGGAAGGCGACATCCTGGCTACCCGCCGACCCATGTGAATGATTTTACTCACTGGAGTCGCTGCCCACTGAGATGACAGGTGGAAGGGCGGGGAGAGGGGCGGGAGGTGCCAGCAGGGGGCAGGGCTAAATGCACACATTATGTCAGGTACACATTTGTGCTCCAGTCATCTCTGCAATCCATGAAGACAGAGGGAGTAGGAGAATATTGCTCCGTTTATTTACATGTTTACTTGTCACATGAAGCTGTTATTTCGCACCAGAATCACCCGGACTGGATGTCAGTTCTATGTCGTTGTTGATAACTTTTTGACAACCTCCTCCAAGAAAAAGAAAGATTTTGCCCAGCTGTTTCTCTTGTGCTCACTTCAAATAGTTATTGTTACTGTTTGTAGTTAAGGAAACACTGATGGCCTCTACAAAATAAAAGTTGGCAGCAGTTCTGTATTCTTCAGGGTAATACTGTGAGGAGCAGATACAAGGCTATTAGTAACTCACTGTACATTTACAGCTACCCTGTGGCAGTCTGTGTTCAGCAGCAGTGGAGGGGTGGAAAGTGGGTGGGTGGGGCCTGTGGCAGTCTATATTCAGAAGTGGTGAAAGGGCAAAGAAAGGGTGGGCGGGCCCTGTGGCAGTCTGTGTTCAGTAGTGGTGGAGGGGCGGAGAGTGGGTGGGCGTGGCCAGTAACAGTCTGTGTTCAGCAGTGGTGGAGGGGCGGAGAGTGGGTGGGCGTGGCCAGTAGCAGTTTGTGTTCAGCAGTGGTGGAGGCTTCCTCATGTCACACTCTGCCCTCCTGCACTTTTCCCGCAGGACATCGAGGCCCACGTGGCCTTCGTCATCACCGTGCCGACGGCGTTGGCCCTCTTCCTCAGCGTCTTCGTGCTGGTGTGCATGGAGCCCATATTCAAGAAGCTTCTCCGCGTCTTCTCCTTGGTCATCTGGGCCTGCCTCATCGCCATGGGTTACCTCTTCATGTTTTTTGGCGGCATGATCTGTCCCTGGGATCAGGTAAGACGAGACACCACCCAACCCCCCCCGCACCCCCCACCTGTGAACTTGGCTGTTTTTATTCATGAGCTTCTTAAGTAACGCAGCCTGGTGAGAAGTTATTGACGGGCAGACAAGGTGAAAACAAGGACGTTATTAAAATATAGCTCTGTGTGGAAACAGAGTGGATCTGCTCATAAGCAGGGCTGTTATCTAAGAGTTTTGTTCACTTTATGCCAATTATTTCTGTCCTACATCCAAATATAGCATTTCTTTTTTTTCAGAGAGTTTGAGACATCCATTGGTGTGCGCGTTTTATTACCTTCTGAATGTAGAGTCTGAATGTAGAAATGTATCACTAGTACTCTTGTGTTATTTTAAGAATCAGTTGTTTAATTGTGCATCATCTCATAAGTTACCCTCTTTGTGTCAAGAACAAATTCTTGTTGATGTATGACGCGATTTACCGCCGGTTCATAACCAGCTGTGTCAGGTTATGAGAACATCTGTTTACCCATGCGACTGTTGTAAACGCGGAAAGCCTTCTGACACCCAAAGCTGGCCATCTGTGACAATGATCAGATGACCAGCCTATCATACTGGGATAAAACAACACCAACAAAGCAAGAGGCTTTATATGAAAATTTGGTCACAGATTTTATTGCTGCTCCCTTCTTTGACAACTAAACGTATTAAATGTAGTATATATGTATTAATCCCAACGCTGTTTTGTGTTAGGATTTTTTACGTGAACCAAAAAAGTGATTCCGTTTGACACATTTGACACGGTTTGAAGGACTAACTTCGGTCGTGCGAAAGGATGGACGGCCGGTTTCCTAGCGAACGCGCTGTTGACACACAGTGGACTTTATTCGAACAGGCATGATAAGGGCAGATAAAAAAAATCTGCAATCTTTATTTAAAACATTCGAGAAAGAAACCCTGAGAATTGATACAGAAATACGAAAGTAAGTGGAAGTAACGTGTTACATTAATTTTTCTCGTCCCGAAACTATTCTTTTCGGAATAAGGGTGTGACGTGATTGGTCTTGTACGAGCCGCTTCAGATCTCCACTGGGATCTCCATTCAAGTTTCTCTACACACTCCACAAGTGCTTGAGTTAAGACTGCTGTGGTACAGTTGACATGAACAACGGAATGAATCATCACATCCAAGTGTAATTTTAATAATGTAGCTGTCTGCAAGTAACGGCTAACGTACAAAAGCTTGAGGTGGTCAGGTCGAAGGCATGTAGCCATGTAGCTACTATCCAAAGCCAAAGGTTATTAGCACAATATTTGTGAGATGTTAGATGTGTACCGTCTAAACCATCTGAGTACAAGTGAATTAATGGAGGTGGCAAGATTTACATAGCGAATAGCCTATAGCTAAGAGGTTACTTACATAGCCAATAGCCTGTTGATGGGAGGTTTCTCCACAAATTAATGTGGAGGGTTTTTATTGTAACCTTTTCCTCTCATACAATTATACATCGCAGTGTTAAAACGGTTCAAAGACGACGACAAAGATGATAAACCGCTTAAAAGCAAGTTTTAGCCCGGTAGTTTGATGCTACGTTTTACAATCTAGTCCTTGTGGCTTATGTGAGTTAAGTGGGTTTATATTTTGCTCAACGTATTTGGCATTTAAAATGATACAGCCCCATAGCCAGGACCTGAAGCACAGCAGTGGGGTTAATGCGATTGGTATCGTTAACAAAAAAGAGCATCTGAAGTGTATCTGTATAGCCTTCCTGTCTTAAAGGACTCTTAGGTAAGCTCTTTAACTAACTGGATTGACTGACCTATTGAACGCGGCACGCACTTCCTGCAACGCACTGTTGCCCGGGGTAGAATCGCCCTCCCCGTACCCAGTGTGGCGGTGGGTAGACAGTAGATAGTAGGCGTGTCGTGGGTAACTGCGGCCAAAATGCCACGTGACGGCAACGCAGAGGGCCTGACTTTAGTCTTCTCTCCTTCGGGGTGCGTCTGTGATGACAAAGTCCGGCTTCCAGCCCAATTAAGGTGAAATGTGGAGAAGCAGGGAGGAAAGGTGAGGTGATTAAATGCCTTTCTGTGCGAGGAGGCCAAAAACGAAAAGCAGGCTAAATTGAACGACGAGTTCCTCTGCTTTCATTATACAGAGCACGTCTGAACACTGTCCTGCTATAATTGCAGATGTCCTAGCACTTGTGAATTCAGTTCTTTAGAAGTATTATTTTTTGAGCCATGACGTTTTTTCCACATGCATATATTGGCCCTTGGCTTTTAATTAGTGAATCCTAGAAAGGCAGTCGATCAGAAGCAGTTCTTGTAGACATTCCCCCTCTGCACTGTCTCTGGCTTTTGGGATCTGAGTAATTTTTTTTTTAATGCGCTGACTGTCTGCGTGCCAGCCCAACACTAAGACCAACACACTGCCACCGAGGTTCGCAACCGCCACAGAGTTGCACAAGTATCGACCCACCGTCATTCACTCAGCTGAAAATAACTTTAAAAACACCCCAGTCATCTATTGATCGGGTGCACGTGGCGTTCAGGGGCATGTGCATGCGCGCGCGCGCACACACACACACACACACACACACACACACACACACACACAAACAACCTGCTAGCTGTTTTGTATGCTGAGTTTCTCATGTCTGCAAAGCTGTGCTAAGCTTTCAGGGGAGAGAAAAATCCTAGTTGTCCATACTTCTGGTCTGATCTTCTGGTACGGTCAGAACTTCTGACACAAGCACGTGTCAGAATCACTTTAGAGTGTCCCTCCCTCTTGCTGCGGCACATTTCTGTAATTCCAGGATCCGCTGAAGTTAGGATATTGTATATTGATTTTCTATATTAACATATTATGGAGTTACGTGTGATTATTTGTTCTAGGACTTATATGCATGATTAACATTTACCAAACAGGACAGCCAAAGGGAGACTCCATGCACTGATTTATTTCCACACACAATACATGTGATTATTTATGTGTGTACTGATTTGTGTAGTGAAAACTGGCTATTGGATAATACTATATAATACTGGATATTCTGCTGGCTAAGATATGATGAAGGCCATATTTAATGTGTTATATTGAATGGCTGTGTTCTAATAACTGTGTGGGCCCACAGTTTTCTTCAGAGTACCTATTTATTTCAGCCTCAGTCTGTGTTGGCTTATTTGTATTGCTTTGTTATTACAACGACGAGGTTATTAGTCATGAAAGAGAAATAATCTTTTTAAAAACTTGATTAAGCGGCAGTGGAATTAAGTGTTTGAGGGAGGGAGGGCAATATCCTGCGTGATTTATGTTTTTTCATTTCTTGCTTGTGTGTATCATGGTTCTCACCTCTTCTCCACGTGAAACGAAGGACTTAATCAACGTGCGAATAAATGCAAGCTAGGAGAAAGGCTCACTCTATGAGCCTCAGAGCCTCGAGCTGCACATGAAGAGTGTTTCTCGGACAAAGAGGCACATGGTAAGGCAAAATGGAGAGGCCAAAACCGAACATTTAATCAGACACAATGTGCTACTTTTTTAAAGCTGTATATCTGCATGAGAGCGAATGGGTATTGTGTCTTCATAAGCTCTTAAGCCAGCGTGATGTCCAGCTGAGAGATAAACCGTGAAGCTACCCCGGTGTGTACCCTCAGAGCTCTGTAGTTTTATTTGACTTCCTCCTCGTTCCTCCTTCGTGTTTGTGTGAGGTGACGATGTGCTCTGTTTACACGTCAGCGAGGTAGCTAGGATACCAACAGAGTAAAGGTCAAAGGTGCGCCTTGGATTGCCTCTGATGTGTTACCTCGGCATCCCCTCTGTGCTTCCAGAGCTTTCAGAAACAACGTCTTGCTTCGCTTTCGTAACCTGACCACCCAGTTAGTTAAATACACATGCGTAATCAGTAGGGATTCCGAAGACTGGAGAAGAGAAAGCTCTTCAGATTCTCACTGAAACACCACTTAGAGGTTTTGGATGGCACAGACACCACTGCATGAGTCCCAGAGAAAAGCCTGAAGATGTGGCTTCAGTTTTTAAATGGAGTCCATCTGAGGTGTTGAGACATGGGAATCATATTGGCTGAGCTGAAGGTGTCATCTTCTCACTTTCTGAGAGATCTCTCGAACCCAGTATGGGTGTTTGCAAGTTGCTTTCTCCAGACGCTTGGAACATTCTCAACATATGCTCTGCTCGGAACACAAACAAACATACTGAGCTGTCTCCGAGCGCTAGTGTACAACAGCTAGCTGGAGTGTTGGCATTTGAGGCCATCATTTCAAATAAACACCAGAATCACTAGAGAAGGACCGCAGCGCTCAGCTGGAGTCGTGGAAACCATTTGCCACATGTTAGCTCACAAACCTGAAAGTGGCTAACAGAGCTCGGCTGTAGATCTCAAGACCCCTCCCACTCATTAAGACTTCTACCTGGTAAGACCCCTCTCACTCAGCAAAACTTCTCTTACTAAGACCTCTCCCACTCAATAACACTCCTCCCATTCAATAAGACCCCTCCCACTCAGTAAGACTCCTCCCACTCAGTAAGACTCCTCCCACTCAGCAAGACTCCTCCCACTCAGCAAGACTCCTCAGTTGCTATAGACTTGTCCACTTTTAGCTTTCTTTTGCATTTTGTCAGCTATGTCGCTTATTGTTGTGGAAACGAAAAGACAAAGTAAACATTGCATTTTGATCCTAACTTTGACGCTTGTCAAAATTAAGCCAGTCTTAATCTTCGACTTTCCTTTTCTTATTAGCCATTTCACTTCAATTATGGTCGTGAAATATGGTGATGGTGCTTAAAATAAAATAACGCAAAGCAGTCATAAGTGACTCATGATTGTATGCAAAATTAAACTCCAAATGTAGCTGCTTGATTTAAGTTTTCACTTTGGCAGAACACTTACGTGCATGTGTGGGGGAAAAATGGCAAATGTGGATTTGCATTTTGATTTTATTGTTTTAATCTTTTTCTTCCCGCCAATTTTCTTCCTGCCAGTTTTCTTCCTGCAGTAAGATGTAACTCCGATGTGTTGTAATGAAACAATACATGAGTCCTGGCTGTCCATATGTGTCCCAAAAGTACTGTCACTTAGCAGTGAGCCATTATTACTGCATTAGCATTAAAAGAAAATTCGCGCTTCCATATAATTCAGTTACTGGCATTGGATTTCATAGTTTGGAAACGGAACGCGGGCCGAAATAATTCACATCTGAATTTCAGACGATAACCTCTGTTTATAATGAAACCTTAATGGAAGAAACGGCTGGGGAAGTGATGAGGCAGCGTGACGTACGTGCTTGTATCGCACTATTATACCAGGCTTCTGAGTGAAGTTAGTAGACGCATCATATAGCAAACGTTATACTGCCATTTAGTTATGCTTTGTTTGACAGCACAAATAGGTAATATTTTTCTTCGGGGTTACAAAGGCCAGATTTTATCTGCTGTTATCTTCAACCTAATTTTCCTCTTTCATTACCTGTTGTAATCAGACATGGCACACTGGAAACAATTTGCTATTTGCGTAGTGTTAGAATTTGCCGTGTATTTAAATGGCATCTGGGATAATGTCATTTAAATTTACTCAGCTCATATTTTCTCATATATAAGCAGTTAACTAGAATCACCTCCCCAAGTCAGTTAAGTGCAATGTGACTAAAGCTAAAAATAAACCCACATCTGTCTTTTATTCGTCTCCTAGTTGTTTATTTAAACATGAGGACTTTAACAGATTAACACCACATTTCTAATCCCACCTACAGACAGTGATATTTACAGTTTCTTTGTCCGATGCTGATTTTTTATACGATCTGTACAGCGTAGATTAATTTTTGCTTCTTCGCTTATGACAGAAAAAAGAAGTGTCTGTCCATACTCTTCTGTTCCTGGGTGGAGCCACGTTCAAAGATGGGGTATTGATATAATAATCTTTCTTGGGTTACAGCATTGATGTGCAGGAGCAGAATTTCAATAAGTTGTCTAAAACCCCTAATGTTAAAATGACATACGGTTGTATCCAGTTATTGACAGCTTCTGATGAAAGGAACTTTTGTATCAAATTAGAAATTATTATCTATTGTTTATGTTTGAAATAGTCAAGTCAAATATATTTATATAGTGGTTTTTTTTTTTTTTTTACAACAATCAGAGTTCAAGCTCCCAGTGAGAAAGCCAAGGGTGACAGTGGCAAGGAAAAACTCCTTGAGAGAAAGAGGAAGAAACCTTGAGAAGAACCAAACCTCAAAAAAAGGGTGGCATTCTCCTCTGGCCGACACCAAGATAAAAAAAACGTAGCCGCTCCAGGAGACGACTTAATCAAACACGGCCTTTGTTTTGTTACTGGCATCATGCGTCCAATAAGAAAATAATTAACTGCGGTAGAGAGACAGTGAAGGGCTTTAATAAAATGGAGGGGCTGAGGGGATTGTCCCTGTTCTTTCTGGGGTGGGCTCTGTTGTTTGTCGTTGGAGCTGGATTTCTTGGCGCCCAAAACTATTGACAAATCTCTGCGGTTAAAGACGCAGGCATCAAGAACGTCTAACGCAAAAAGTGCTTTGAAAAACTCCCAGTTATCCAAGCTCCTTTTATTACGGCGCTGCCCGTCTCGTCGGTCGCGTCTTTTGTGGGCGCGGCAGCACTAACGGTCCGTACGAACACGAGCCAGAAAGATGTCGGAGTTGGACTCGACGGGGCTGTGCTGAAATTGAAACCTACAGCTCATTCAAACACTGTCTTGGCATAATTACAACCACTGAAAGGCACAGTAAACGGTTTGTTTTCATTGTGTCTCTGTTGAATGTAGAGAAGTCGAAGTAGGGCCTCTGCATCCACGAAGTGCCTACATAATGAACGTAGAAGAAGGGACCAGGGAGCAAATGGGTTAGGAGAGAGAACGATAGGAAGATAAGAAGAGAGAGAGAGAGGTGTTTGCTTTTGTTGACATTCGGGACAGCATTTCATCTTCTTAAAAAGAAACCGATTTCTGTTCAAACCTTAACTCATAGAACGGTGCTGAAGTGAAACTGTTTTCATTTGTGGTTGATTTAAGACATTTGGCAGATGCTTCCGAGACGGAACATGTACAGTGTTGTGTCAGCGCTTTGTTTGCTAGCACCTTCTTCTACACACTACAGAAGCACTTAGACGCGTTAGCTTCTCGCTTCTGTGGAACTGTAGAGATACAGACTGTCGATCACTGGATAACAGGGCAAAAATTTAGACGTCTACTTATTTGGAAGTTGGAAGTTTTGATACTGAAGTGAAAGTGTTGACAAAATATTAATAGATGTTTAAATAAAAACCGGCAAAATGAATATACACACATCAGTGTGTATACTTCTAAGGAATTTAGAAATATTTCCTTGTAAAACTAATAGAAGGAAATACCTGTTCACTCCAAACGCAATAATAACGAAAGCCTATGGGTACCTGTTGAAGTAGGTGACAACGCAAGAACATTTCAAAACGACCAATACACTAATAAAGAGTTTTAGACAGGAGTGAAAGCCTTGCTAGTTGTTCTAACTGATCCATCAGAAAGTGATTCCAGTTATCCATTTCTTTTTTTTACGCAATTTACAAATAACGTTCACTAAAGATTTCATGAAAGCTTTCTACAAAAATACACTTTTTATTTTTTGTTGCACGACTTGAACGAGGTTTACACTACACATTTGCTTCTAGTCAGTGGGTTTTCTGTTCTAATCTAGTTACAGAGAAATGTGTGTAAACTATCGTCCACGGAAACGGACCATACGCTGTGCAAACGCACACGGGGATAATCTACACAAAATGAAACAAAAAAATGAAGGCAAATTCTAATATAAAATAGAAAGCAAAGAACAATATTAAAATATAAAATATATTCAATTAAAAAATCAAACAAAACAAAGAATAAAATATAGTAGCAAGTATTAATTAAAATCTTATTTAACTAAAATTTCGTATCGTCTTAATCCTCCTCTTAAAAGGGGGTGGGTCATCATGAGCGTTCAGGTCATTAGGACTTGTATTTTGAAGTGTAGGACCACAGGAAGGCAAGCCTGCACTGTTGCTCTTTCGCCAGGTAGCGCGTAGCGTGTTAATCTTGGTAGTTCCGTCCCATAATGCACACGATCAGCCCGCTCGCAGATTCCAGAGTGTGAATTAATTTATAGCCTCATTAAGCAACAAGCGGAGGTCCCACTGCCATTTCTGAATCAACTTTCAATCTTTCTGTAATGTGTTTTCCAGGCCACAATATCACACTGTAGACAGACTTAATAAACTACTGCAGCGTTATCAGTATAAAATAGATTTAACAAATCATCAGTCATGTACATATGTTCATTCAAGTCATGTTATACACACAAACACACTGTCCCAGTCGGTCAGAATAAACTACTACAGTGTCATCAGTAGAAAACAGATTTGTCTAATCGCCAGTCATATACATATGTTTAATCTAGGTACTGTATTTTGAGAGATGCCTAGTCAACTCTAAATACATTCTTTAGCCGCTTTTTCAAACAATCCATCTTACCCACACTATCGAGATACAGAACGGGCATAATGACACACCCAGCAACGCAGAAAGAGATCCCATAGAACGTGAAAGTACAGTAAAAGTTTTCATTCCGCAGAACCCTGGCAAACATGAACATGATTGCCGGTGGCAGGTAGGCCGTGAACGTCATGATGAAGCTGGTACAAATGGTCTGCAGAGCGCGCTTCTTCTTTGGGTGTATGCTGGTTTTTCCAGACGGATCTGGCGATTTCAGAGCTCGAAATACCGACACATCGCAGAAGGTAATGACTGGAAGGGCCACCATCAACGGAGCAGAGATCAATGGCGTGGTGAATATGTCTTTCAGTGCAGTCAAGACAGATCCGAACCCAAATGTAATCATCCAGACAGCCAGACAGGTTACCTGTCGGATTCTGGTCCCATTCTTATTGGTCATGTAGATTATTGGGTGGATCACAGCAAAGTAGCAATCCCCACATATACAGGCCATAAGGAGTGGCCTCCCGCACAGGGGTAAACCATGGATGAAGGAAGCAAAATAGGAGATCTTCTGGTTACCCAGCAGCAAGTAATTGCAGACGGAAGGGAGCAGGGAGGCTGTGAAGATCAAGTCCATGATGCTGAGGTTGAACATGAAGACGTCATTGAAGATCCACTGTTGCCGTCGCCGACAAAGCTCCATCAGTACCATGACAGATGCTGGGATTCCCAGGAAGACCGAAAGCAAGCAGAAGACGGACCAGAACAGAACACCTGTAGGCTTCCCTTGGCACTTCTGATACTCGTTTAAGACCTGTGTGTTGTTAGAGGGTGAAGACAGCAACAATAGTAAACCCCTCTCTATGGACATTTCTATATTCGCCTCTGTGAGAAAAAAACAAACAAATAAAGATTATATGCACTATAAAACAAGGATTTGTAAAACGATACACAAACACACGCACACAAATGCACCTAGAATGAAATGCAGAGCTCAATGTTTGAAACTGTGAGTTTCGTTTAAGCCAGGAGGCATTGGGGTAGGCAGGACTTGTGGTTCTCAGCTTTCTGGCTCCACCTCCATGCCCTCCTTGGTAAAGGCATGTAAAATTAGCTTTTTCTATGTGCAACCAACTTTTACATTTTCTAGAATGTTCCCCTAAAAGGAACTGGTCACTTAAAAATACATAATAAATGGGTCTATGTTATGCTTTTTGTTCTTTTAGATTCCAGATGAAGTAATGAAGAAAATATCATGAAATATAAATAAATGTATTATCTCCACCGGTCTTTAGATAGTCAATCTTTGCAAAATTGTTTAGGCACAGAACAGGTATAAAAGAGGTATAATGATGCAGTAAGTCATAGAGAAACACCAGAGAAAGTGAAACTGCAGAATGCACAATTATCTAAATTGGTGTCAGGTCTGCAAATGAGAAAATGATTGCTGGTAGCAGAAAGGCAATAAATGTCATAATAATGGTGTGTAAAGCTCACATCTATTGATGTATGTTACCACTGCTCGATGGAACTTGTTTTGGAAAGGCTCGATGGACTGGTACATTACAGAAGATGATGGTACAGGATCAGAGAAAACAGAAAGAGTGAATGTTCACGCAGAGCAGAGATGACTCAAAGTCTAGAGTAATTAAGTAAATTGGTAGGAAGACCAGCTTTCTAATTATGAGGCATTTTCTTGCAATATTTGAACAGTATGGAGTGAACCATGTCAGTAAATAAATAAATCCACAAATGCAAGTCATGAAGAGATGTCTGCTGCAAAGAACTATGCAATAGATAAAACCAGTAAGACCAGGGTGAGTATAGCTGATAAAACCAGCAAGACCATGGGGGGTATAGTTAAGACCAGAGGGAAGTATTGCTGAGGATCAGATCCACGAAGCTGGGGTGGAATGTGAAGATATTCTAGCCCCCCCCCCAATTCGGTGATGTCTGGAAATCTGGACATTACAATTACACTTTAAAAAGTGCACCATTATTGCGCTACGCAAATTCAAAAAAGATACATTAATGGCTTCATTAATGGGTTCATTTTATGTTAATGACTTTGCTTTTTCATTTAATCTCAACCTGCTGTTGTTTCTATGCTGAACATCGTTCATAAAGCAAATGACATCCTGTGGGTCCTGAAAAGGCGTGAAATTCCAGTGGACCCATTATGTAAATCTCTTGGTTTGTGGAACAACACAGGTGTTGGTCATTTACACAAATCTATCCAGGCTGTCTAAGCATGGAAAACAAATTATTTGAATGCGCTAAATCTCTCACTAATGTCCAAAAGAAAATGTAGGCAC
Source organism: Sternarchorhynchus goeldii (assembly GCA_028565775.1). Taxonomy (NCBI): domain Eukaryota; kingdom Metazoa; phylum Chordata; class Actinopteri; order Gymnotiformes; family Apteronotidae; genus Sternarchorhynchus; species Sternarchorhynchus goeldii. Next base: position 18,540,833 of record JAOXYF010000008.1, read on the forward strand.
AGGGCAATAAATCACTCTTTTCATATTTTATTATACGTAAAGCAGTCCTTAGAATTTGAGGTGCCTTAGCAACCACATTGTGCACCATTCTTCTTGGTAACGTGCCTTAATTATCATAAAGTTTGCCAGTTTTTTTCAAAGTTTTAATCAAAAGGCAAGGGCACATCAACATTTGCAATTACAATTGAGACCTCAAGCAAATGGCAAAAGTGAAATAGCTGGTGATGTCAGGAATCTATCAAACATTCAGAGATCTTTTCAAGATCTTCTCAATACTGTACCAAACTCAATATATTTTTGACCCCAGGACAGCAGTTGGCTTTATGTGTTTGAATTGCAGGCTATTCTCTACCCAGCAGTCACTCTGCAACATCACCATAAATGCAATTTTGAAATAAATACTCCTATCTAAATACATTTACGGTAGTCACAAACAGGGTCTAAGGTGGGTTAAAAACTGTACACACCAACAGATGTTCTAGAAGCTGTGATTTCATGCTTTAAATCATGCATTTAAGATAAATGCCCCTAATACACCGGTGAATATGTTTCTAATCAAGTGTCAAGTGGGTGTAAATATCATCCAAATGTCTATGTAACCATCAAACCTTGAAGATGTGTTTTTGCTGACATATAGAAACCAATAAATCACAAACACAAAGAAACATCTTGGAAAGAATAACTTTTTTTAAGAGATCTGGGTAGAATCTGGGTAGAGGTGGAGTGAAAATACTGGATTTGGACCACGTACTGCACTGATCAGAAGATTATCAGACGCACAGAGGAATCACTCATATATGCCAGAGAACAGAATGTAGGGCAGAACAATTAAGATTAGTTGAATTATTGAGGATTTGTGAAAGGATTTGTGACATTTACAACATTAAAAGCACGAATAATCACCTGGCAGTAAACAACAGCAACAACATCAATAAACATCAATGATAAACGACTAGTACCCAAAGAAAAAGCGGTTTAAGCTGTATAAATAGAAATAATTAGCAAAATAAACAGTGAGTGCATCCAAATGTATGTGTGCTTAAAGTAGAGGTGTGTATGTGTGTAATTATAATTTCAGTTTCAGAGAATCTCGTTTGCCATCAAAGGTGGACATTCCAGGTTCAGTAAGTAAAGATCCCTCATCAGGATTTTGTTCAAACCTTTCTGGATTCCACAGACGAATTTGACCTGCTTGCCCCTGATCACTACCCACCGATCACGACTGTCTAAAGCTGCTTTACACTATCTGTGCCCAGACCTGTCCAACCATGACCTGCAATGACATGAGTTTAGACTGCTCAAGAGTGACTGTTCACATATGACACATTAATGCAAAAAAAGAGAGGAAAAACGTAATGGAAAAGCCAGTATAAATCAGGTGGAAATTATGGAAAGGTCAAGTGTGCAGATGGATATAAATCATTTAGACAAATCTGTTGTTTAAACACATCAGTCCACAACCCTTTTCAAATGGACATAAAGCTATTTGAATGCACATTATCCAAACATAGAGAGAACAAACATTCCATTATTCATTCCAGTATGATGTATGATTAGGAAAGTTTTTGGAGATATATATATATATATGTACACACACACACACACACACACCATGAGTATATTATGTGCAAATGGAAAATGTAAGGTCAGTAACTAGTCAGCAAGCTATCAAATTCACCTGGGATTTTTGATTTATGACTTATGGTTCACAATGTGTAGGGAAGAGTTTGCATGCAAAGTTAAGCTCAGTGTGGACTTCTGATCAGATCTTGGGGTCCTGTTCACGGGTGACGGGAAAAGGGATCGTAAGATGACACATAAGTGGTGAAAGTAATAATAATAATATTATAATAATCTTTATTTGTATAGCACCTTTCATTCATACATGCAACTCAAAGTGCTTTACAGACAATTTTTGACTTTTAAAATCATAATACATTTAAAATAATTAAATATACAAGAGAACAAACATAAAATGTAATTGAACTATAATGAAATAAAATAATTTAATAAATAAAATTGTAAAATCATAGAAATTCCCTAACGAAATGCGGATCTAAACAGGACGGTTTTGAGGCTCTTCTTGAAGATGTTCAGGGATGAAATGTCTCTGAGCTCCTCAGGAAGAGTTTCAGAGCTTTGGGCCATAATGGCTAAAAACACCCTCTCCGATCTTTAACCGGGTGTTGGGAATCACCAGTAGATTTTACTGTTTGAAGACCTGAGAGACCTTACTGGAGCATATCTAACAATCATTCCACTAACGTAGAGTGGAGCAAGGCCATGAATACATTTAAAAACTAGGTAGTTGAACTGTAAAGCGAAGCTCTCAATTGACCAGTCCATCTGTGTCTCTCACCCTCACCTATGGTAATGAACTCATATTGACGATCCTACTATGGCATAAGATACATAAGAAGGAGACTCAGAACTTCAGCTTTCTGCTGATCTATTGTGAAAAAGGTTCATTTTGTACGACCTGTGTTTGCAGATGTAGAAAAAAGACAGTCTTTAGACGCTACAACACGTCAGCACTTGAATGCCGTGTGCTCAGCACTATGCTGGATACATTTTTTTGACACCCTGTTTCCTAAAAGGCGTCGGTGAATCTGCTACAGCGAGTGTCTTCATAGCATGGCACATCTCCGCTGGAAATAGCCTGCAAATATCACAGAAAGTGACGACCAGAAGGACAGTTAACAGAGTGTGGTTAAAAGCACGTGGGTACACCCAAGCTGTGGATGTGTTTGAACAAGCTAAATAAAGAACTGTACTCAGTTAGACCTTCACACAGGTTATCTGCTTAATCATAGTTAAACGTATAGAAACAGACACCAGAGAAGGCTGGCCAGTACAAAAAGACAGGGGGTGTGGTACTTTAAGAACCAGGCCAGATTAAATAGCTTTATTCTTGTCATTATACATACACGTGTGTACAGTATAACGAAATGTTTTCCTCGTATGGATGGGCATAGATCTACTGTAACACAGGAACCTCTGGAACAAAGACATTCAGATCTGTGTGTAGAAGAAACAGTATCAAAAGTGTACAGGAAAAACAGATCCACATCTTCTGAGATGGATTCTCCTTCATGTAGAATCTGGTTTTCTCAGAGCCCGAAGTGCTCAAAGTGTTAAAATTAAAGTGTTTCTCAAAGTGTTAAAATTTAATAGACATTAATAAAAGGAAGGCTCATTACAAAAAAGAGCCTTGAATTGTGGCCTAAAAAGGAATACAATCACAGAACAAGCATAGATCATTACACAATGTATCATTACCCTGTATTACATTACACATACTCTATTGCTAATGGACTGTAAATTTCCCAGACTCCCCTTACAAGTTCAGCACATTGAAGTGCTTGTATCTAAACAACTTTGCTTTGGGTTCTGCCAAGAAATTACTTGGGATAATTAGAGTCACACTGGGATGTGTTTTATTTTGACAGAACATGAACAGACCGTTTCCAAACAGTTCACGACACTCCGATTTCCCACGTACTGTCTTTGTTCAGGAATGGTGAAAAACATTATTAAAACATCAATAGAAACAAATCTGATCCAAGGCACAGTTCACTCAGTGTCTACACAATGCTGGTGTCAGTTGTTAACTAAAAGTGCTGAGTTCATCCGCAGACAGAAGCTTGTGAATACAAACAGAAACACACACCAGTCAACTGCCAGGATACAGGGGATATAACCTCCTGCTAGCACCACCATCTCAATTTTGTGTTATATTTATTAATTATGTTTGGACCAATACAGTCAATCCTCCATGACTCCACACTAACTGGAATATTAAGACTGTTGTGGCAAATATTATGATTCAAATGATGCCCCTTCCTCCGTAAAGTCTTAATGTAGATAAAAATGTTTTTGAGAACACACACCACCCAAAACCACATACACACACCCACCACTCACATACACACACACACCACCCAAAAAAAAATACACATAAAAATTCACAGTCCAGGAAAAAGAATAGCATTTAGCATTTTCCTACTTTTTTCTAATATGTTAATTTTCTATCCGATTTTTCTATATCTTATCCTATGCTCCTTGTATAGAATAATTTTATTTGGAAATTACAATTTCAAGCATAGATTATCAAGCAAGTAAATCAAATAATTTAAATCCTTAATAGCCCAGATGAATGTGTGTAAAATCACTGATATATTATTAACATATTAAAAATAATTATTATTATTACTACTGAGTCTGTCACAGGAACTTCTGAAATTCAGAAAATTTGATTAAAGTCATGGGGCAGGGGATGATGTTGACACGAGTTCTACACTGTCTAGAAACATCAACGCGTGTTCAAGAGTGAACTAGAAACACCAGCAGGGGTTCAAGAGTAAACTAGAAACATCGACACATGTTCAAAAATAAACTAGAAACTTCAAAGAGGAGTTCTTTTTAAAGAGTTAACTGTAAGGCCAGCTAAGGCTATGATTTTCTGAAGCCACTCCCTCTTATTAAATATACTGTGTAGAACTGTAGAGAATAAAAAAAAATATCTATCACATTTTTTTTTTATTCACACCATTTCTTAATAATATCAAGCTTTCCCACATTTATCAGATATAATGCAGGCATAATGACACATCCAAGCATGCAGGAACAGCATGAAATGAAGAGTAGGCTACAGTTATACCCAATCTCCATAACTGGCATCAGTTTTCCAAATGACAGCATAATTAATGGTGGCAGGTAAGCAATGAATGTCATAATAAAGCTGACTCTGATGATGTGAAGAGCTCTCTTCTTCTGTGGGTGGATGTTCCTTTTCCCGGTTGGATCTGGTTTCTTCAGAGCCCGAAGTATGGAAATATTGCAGAAGACAATAGCAAACAGCGCTGTTATTATGAAAGCGGAACTCCAAGGCATAGAAAAGATCCAAATCATGGAGGCTGCAGTGGAAGAAAAGCTGGTGCTGATTAACCACACAGTGATGAAGGTTACCTTTTTAATTACGTCGATTTTCTTACTGGTCTTGTATGCTATGGGATGAACCACAGCAAAATAACAGTCCCCGCAAATACAAGCCATAAAAAGTGGTCTTCCTGTAATGGTAAAGGTGAATATGAAGTCACTAATCCACTCAAATACCATACTTTTCCATATCATGTAATTACATATGCTAAACGGGACGGAAGCTGTTAAAGTCAGATCGATGACAGTTACGCTCAGCGTGAAAATGTCACTGAAGACAGACTGCTTTTTCTGGAAGAGCACGTATAGTACTGTGAGACTGGCTGGAAAGCCCAGGACAAAACAAACCGAAGCGAAAACTGCCCAGAACAACGGCCCCACCGTTTCCTTTGCGCACCAGTACTCGCCCATAGACGACGAAGAGTTTTTGTTTAAGAAGCTCATCTCAGCCTCTGTTTCTGAGCAAGCAGCTGATATCTACGTTTAAGCGTAGACGGGACACTGGAGAGTTAAGCTTCAAGCCAACTCAGAAAAAAAAAGAAACAATAAACAGGTCATGACTTCACACCATATCTACCATTTCTAGTAGAGGAGCACAAGGTGTCGCACACTTTTAAACGATCTTGCTTTGTTTATTCTCAAGTTTTGAATATGCAGATGTATATTTGCGGTATAGAGGGGGTGAGCTTTTCCACTGTAGATGGATAAGGGTTTAAAATTGTTCCTATTCTGTATTTGATTTTTTTAAAAACATTTTAATTAGAAAACCACATTTGGCACGATCTGGCTGCTGGCTCATCCTTATGACTGGCAGGGTGTGTATGGGCAGATTTTTAATCTCAGAAAAAGCATGTGACTGAGCGAAGCCAAGGAAGGGTGGTGGGTGGGTGGATGGTTGGGTGGAGGTTTTGCTGGGGGAATGGGATGGACGCATGGATAAGGGCTGGATCTATATCCCGCCTTGCAAGCCACTGCCTTGAAATCAAACTTTGTTAGCCATTGCTTTTAGCTACGCTTGACTGATTTTGTTGGATCTTGAGGCACGCCTCAGTACTGAGGGCTTGCCTATCGCTGCCGTGGCACTGTAACGTTTCAGGCACTGTAACGTTTTGATGTAGATGAAGAGCAGATGAGCTGGAAGAACCCTGTGAGTTAGAACTCTGGGGAGTGAGACCTCTAGTGGTGGGACATGGTGTTGCTGCATCTGACAGGCACTGTTTACGGGTTACTGCACTGTTTGTTTTCACTGTTTTTGAAGTTAGAAGTCATGGAAAAGATCCAAATCAAGGAGGCTGCAGTGGAAGAAAAGCTGGTGCTGATTAACCACACAGTGATGAAGATTGCCTTTTAACCACAGTTAAAAGGGCTGAGTTATTTGCACTCTTTTTAAAATCTGTTTTCCCTTGTAGAACAAGGATGTGACTTGTCTAAGACTGCTACTGTCTGAGCTGCCCAATGGAGGATGGGTTCCCTTCTGAGTCTTGGTCCTCCCAAGGTTTCTTCCTAATCTCCACCTAGGGAGTTTTTCTTGCAACTGTTGCTGGCTGACTGAGTGATGAACGCAAGGAAGGAACCATGTGTTGTTGAAGAAGGTTCTGACACACACTTGCATTCACTCTTCCATGTAGCTGAATGAGAGGTCCAACTCCTGCTGCCGAAAACATTCCCCAAACCATGACACTTCCTCCTCCACCTTTCACTGACTTCTT
>JAOXYF010000008.1:18556800-18568565 GCA_028565775.1 Sternarchorhynchus goeldii
TCTCTCTCTCTCTCTCTCTCTCTCTCTCTCTCTCTCTCTCTCTCTCTCTCTCTCTCTCTCTCTCTCTCTCTCCTTTTTCTCTTCTACATGAAGGCCAGGGGTTCTGAAGGACTTGAAGACAATGGGTTCAGTGTCTCTCTTCATCTTCTTCGTCACTCTGCTTGTGCTGGCCAGGCAGGTGAGATTGGGCCGATACCCACGTGGGGTCTGCCAAGCTGTTGGGCAGGGGAGTCGCTTCGTTCGGGGAGGGAGGGGTGGTGGTGGTGGGTGTTGCTCTGACAACGGAGAGCCAGCCGCTTCACGCTGTCCTCCTGAATAAAATCGGCCCGGGGCTACAACACAGCTTGAGACCCTCATGCATCACAACAGAAGCAGGGGAACCGAGTCGGGAGGTGTGCAACATAGATGCGCTCCACACCGCGAAATGCGCTATTCCCATGGTAACGATCCTGGCCCAAGGTGTTTACTTAGGCTTGGTCCAAAAAAAAAAACAAACAAACCCAAAATTAAGCACCAGAGAGTTGCTAAACATAGCGTGGGCATCTGAGAACCACTGCCATCCATCAGGGCTGCGCAGGGAGCCTTCTCTACTGTGACCAGGGGGCCTGTTATGCTGTTCCAAATGCACATGCTACCATGAGACTCATTTCCCCCGCACTGCATTGTGCCACACCCCCTCCCTGTCTTTGTGATGATGTATAGCAGGGAGTTTTTGGGGTCACGAGAAAATAGGGCTGTGAACCATTCCGGAACGCTGACTATGAATTGTGTCCTTCCCACTATGGGCGGTCCTCCCCATAGACAAGCCAGCGTGCAGCAGCCAATCCCCACTGTTGCTGCAACTGCCCCGCCCTCAATTATGTACATACTGAATTTTATGGAAATGAGAATTGTGAATGTCTAAATAGGTGACACATTCATGCCCATATACTGGATAGCATTCTTTATCTGCTCAACAGATTTGGCTGTGGTCTTCTGTTGAGTGCCAACCAACCACTATGCTCACCAATATCCACTCACTTCTTCAGTGCATATTTTGATTCCGACTGTTAAGGATTCAAACTCATAAGAGTGTTGAAACATTTTTGTACTTAGCAACAGACTCCAAAAGCAAGTGCAACTTCTAGAATCATCTAAAGATCCTCCTGTTCTTGTCCTATCAAAGGACTGTGTGCAGAGAAGGACTGTAATTCCAACACTTTCCAACATGGGCGTGACAGTCTACATTTTTATTGTTGTTTTAGTTCCCTGGAGTACAGTTTCCTTTTTATTCCCACGAAGAACACAGGAACTGTGATTGACTGTTTCAGTCCCTGGATAGATGACAGACATCGACGTTGCAATCTTAGGGTCCAAGCAGACGATGAGACAGCCGCTGCCAGGAGACAATGCCTGGTTGCCCCTGGCGATCACTCATCTATTCCCGTACTCCTCAGGGTGTCGTTTCAGAGATTTCAGGGCTGATTTGATTCATGTACCACGCGAGTCTGAGTTTATCATCTGCACACTGGCCGTGTCATCCAGAGACGATCTGTGTCTGAGGCAGAGAGTTGACTTTACTTGCAGCATTGTTTATGCAAATTTGCTTGTAAACTCATTCATGGGAAATCCAATCAAACCACTGCATAATAAGATCTTTCCCATTGTTTACAACATGAATTGGTCAGCTAAGGGTGGGTTATATTTGAAGTGCAGATAGCTTCCCATTATTACCTAAAATGAACCAGAGTAACAGTCACTTGGATGTTCTTGCATGCCGTGGTGGGAATTGGAGAGCGTGTAATCTGCCTGCGGACCACCTGATTGGCCTCTTTCTCTGTGGAATTTGCTGTTGTGTTGCCAGTGAAGACGGAGCACAGTGACCTCCACTCTGTTTACCTCTGTGTCCTCCTGTAACAGACTGAATATTACTGTAGGTTGGACTTCCTCTGGAAGAACAAGTTCAAGAAGGAGTGCGAGGAGATTGAGACTATGGAAAACCTGAACCGCGTCCTGCTGGAGAACGTCCTGCCCGCCCACGTGGCTGAGCACTTCCTCGCCAGGAACTGGAAGAATGAGGTAGTGGCTGCGACATTGTTTGGTTGCAGCTCCCTGGTCCTGATTAAATACAGCCAAGTGCCACCACACTGGTAGAGTCGAACCAGTTCAACAGGGTTTAGAGTTTCATTGTGGCGTGTGCCATGCAGTGATGAACAAATGTACATTTCCCAGTTTGTATTTTCCATATACTGAGTAACATTAGAGAAACTGACTGGAACGGGGGGGGGGCTGTGCAGCAGAGGGGGGTCTTTTTGCGATAAACTGTCAGTGTCGCTCAGTTTGCGGTCGTTTCAAGCCATAAAATCCCACTCCACTCTCCCGCATCTGACAGGATCTGTACCACCAGTCGTACGAGCTGGTCTGCGTGATGTTTGCCTCCATCCCAGACTTTAAGGAGTTCTACACGGAGTCGGATGTAAACAAGGAAGGTCTGGAGTGCCTCAGACTGCTGAACGAAATCATCGCCGACTTCGACGAGGTGACCGGGGAATTCCTTCCCTCCTCTCCACCTGACATTTAAGAGTGTAGCAGTTTATTGTGTTTACTCCAACGCATTACCGGCCCATTAGAGTGTTTTCATCTTGTTTACGACCAAGTGGAGATGGATATAGTGTGTTTACCTGTTTGTTTATGCGTAAATGTTTGTGTTTACCTGTTTGTTTATGCGTAAATGTTTGTGTTTACCAGTTTGGTTATGCGTATATGTTTGTGTTTATGTGTTTACGGCGAATGGATGCGGACCTGCTGCTGCAGTTGCTGTCCAAGCCCAAGTTCAGCGGTGTGGAGAAGATTAAAACCATCGGGAGCACTTATATGGCGGCCACTGGGCTAAACTCCGCAGTTGGGCCAGAACACACCCAGGTAACGCAGCCATAAAACCAGATTATCCGATTACCAGATTACCCACATGGTTTGAAATGTCATCTATGAGATGAGGCATAGCTCATAGTCTGAATATTCTGACCAAACGATGCTATTAAGGAAGACTGATAGAAACCCATCAGAATTATGGACGTGAGATTCTGCTAAATCCCTTCTTTTCCTGGTTTTTTTGGCAGCCTCCATAAAGAGATGTCATTTACAAATAACAAACTACTAATGTGTTTCAGACTTGATCCTAATCAGTCAGAGAAGATGTCAGTAGAGAGGGAGAGGGAGGGAATATTGCTCTCCAGTAATGCCTGACACCTGAGCCCAGACACGTCCCTTTAAATAATACATCTGGTTGATAGGCTGGGGACTTGGTTTAATTCGTTTTAGAAGGAATGAGGTGCATGCTGGTGTTTACGGGGATGTTCTTCTTGTTTTAATTTCAGGAGCACGACAGGCAGTTCATGCACATTGGGACCATGGTTGAGTTCGCCTTCGCCCTGGTGGGGAAACTCGATGTCATCAATAAACATTCCTTCAACGACTTCAAACTCCGAGTTGGTAAGTTGTCATACAAGCAGGCCGCAGCACTGCGATGCTGGCAAACACACGTGACCATGTGATGACCGATAAAAGCCGTTGCAGTTCAAATGTGGCCGAACTGACTTTTCTCATGAGATGAATCAAATTTGAACAAAACAAACAAAACGTCAGCATTATCAATGCAGTTAAAAGAATCATATTCGTATTAGTCCTGTGTGTTTCAAGATGGCTGTCTGCTGGCCACTTATGGCACGGGCTCCGGGTTAAATCAAATAGTTCTAAGAATGTTCTTACACCTCCATCACCACCCCACCTCCACCCATTACTCCCCACTAACCCCATCATGGCCTCATGTTCACCCCATCCACCTGTCATCTCCCCCATCACCATTCTGCCACCCCATCAACACACACACACACACACACATTCCTCATGAAAAAGCTTTCGTGCACGAGTCCGCGCACGTGGCATTCTGATTGGACGCACCGGGCCGCATGGCTGGCCACATCAGCTGAGCTTGTCTCCATCCCCGGAGGTTCCTCATCCATCATCCCAGAGCAAAAGCGCGCAGATGCTGCCCTGGTTTTGGTGGATTAGTGTCTCCAGTAAAATAATTAGTTTCTCACTGTAAAAAGAGGGAGCTCTGTGAAATGCATCTTAATTAGGTCCAGTATAACTGGAGCAAACCACGGTGCATTTTAACTGAGTGTTTAACTAATGTAGTTCTACATGTGGGCATCACCAAATAGGCCTCATCATATCCCTTGATTAAAGGTTGTTATGAAATGCCATACAAATTAGTTTAATTTGGGTGAATAAAAGTGTCTTCTTCATGGTTTTGTGGTTACATAGGTAAATACATTTAAATATTTGTCAAAGGATTGAAGCATGTGGCCTTATTTTACAGCAGGACTCCCCCAGAACATAAATATTATCCCCCAGTGCACTGAAATATTATGCAGTTATTAACCACAGCTCTCTGCTTGGGCAGGTATTAACCATGGGCCTGTGATCGCTGGAGTGATTGGAGCCCAAAAGCCACAGTATGACATCTGGGGGAACACGGTGAATGTGGCAAGTCGAATGGACAGTACCGGTGTGCTCGGGAAAATACAGGTCCATACCCTCTCCTGTACATCTACAGCACTTTGAATCATTTCTGTATATCACATGGGCTATCAGTGAAGTATAAAAAACTATAAACAAACGTACCTTTCATTAAAGCCCCAGGAAACCCAAATCAATCTTTTTTTTTGTATTATTCATTATTATTATTATTATTATTATTAAAATATACTTAGACACACAACACCAAGATTTAATTCTGATGTAAAGTGGGCAGTGCTTATGTGGGGTATGTTCTGTCAAAGCCGATAGTCTTATTTTCGTCCTGATAGTAAACAACAATATTCCACTCATACAGGTTCAACTGGATAACTCCAATCCTCACATGTAGCACCAATATATTTTGCTCAGCGCGAACAGGCGCTTCTGTGTGGTTCTGTGACATTGACTTTACCAATCAAGTGTGCTTATTGGAACAGTAACACTATTCCCAGACATTTCTCAGCCAGGAAGTAAACCCCAGCTACGCTGACCAGGGTTTTTGAATCTCTCTTCTGTTTTTGTTATTGAAAATGTTCAAAACGGTCAATAACACTGTAGTTTATTGTCATATATTTTTTTAATCTTTAAGGCTTAATCGTTAAGGCTGTTTCCCAAGTTTGCCCAAAAGACTTTTCATACAGTTAATATCATGGTCTTTATTGGTTCATTCTCTTATTTATGTATACATCCAAAGACTTGTTTACATTTTTTTTTCTGTCACTCGCAAAGGTGACGGAGGAGACGAGCCGCGTCCTGCAGACTCTGGGTTACACGTGTTCCTGCAGGGGGGTCATCAACGTCAAGGGTAAAGGGGAGCTCCAGACCTACTTCGTCCATACGGAGATGACCAGGACTCCTTCGCAAGGAAACGTGATGCCGTGAGCCAGCCGGCATCTCCGTGTCGGCAAAATGAAGAGCGAGGAACACCTGAGACGTTTGTAAATAAACCGCCCCTCCCTCCCTCCCTCCCTCCACCCAACCACACCCTTAGATGCACGAAATCTTGGATGTATTTAAAGTGGTACCATTTTTGCATTGTCTTATATGCAGGGCTTGTGCACAAGGTGTATGTATAGTAGCAATTATTTTGTAAGAAAACCCAAATACAACAACAAAAAAAAGTGTTTTTGATGTTTTGATGCCATCATTTTCCCCGCCCCTTTTTTCTTCTTTCTTTTTTGTAAAAAACACAAAACAAAACAAAACATGACCATTAAACTTTATATGTACCCGCGTGTTCCTAATGACTTCCTTCTTTGTGTCGTTCGCTGATGTGTGACGGAGCTGACTCCCGTTTATAAAATGACCAGTGGCGTGACCCGTATCAACTACAACACCCCCCCTGCCCCTGCTCCACTGTTGCAATGACCTTCCTTTGAAAAACAACATCCAAATTTATCCCCACTAGCTCAGCAGATAGTAATAGCACATCACATTCTGGTCTTTCTACGTTACAGATGTACATGAAGAGCTGTCATACATCATTCTGGGCCTCGTAGCAGAACTGCAACAGACGTGTAAATGTTGCTATGGTGATAACGTTCCCTCTGAAGAAGATGCAGAATTACATATAAATGCCCTGCTACCTTTGGGCAGTTATTAACAGAATAAAGTGCTTTTGTACGTGAACGGTACGAACTGTCTACCACTATGAGTGCGCCGAGAACCACACACATACACACCTCCACCCGTTCCTTGTTAACCAATCACATTAAGCTCCGCCCTGTTAGCCGTTAACCAGTTATGCTCTTTCTCCCTCCAAGGCGCAGCTGCCTTCAGAACAGCTGCAAAAATGTGAGCTTCTTAACGAGAAGATAAGGCAGTAAACTGACAGAAAGAAATATTATTTAAATATGTTTATTTTAGCTAAATTAGCAAGCTAACCATCTGTACAAAATCGTTTGCAGCCAGCATGAGTTCAGGTTCTACAAACACTGGAGAGATGAAGCAAATCTGAAGTCCCAGCCCAGCTGTACCCTTATCTGTAAAGCCAGCAGGATCATTTCACATCGCAGAGGAGCGCAACACCACGCAGTGTCCAGTATTCGGGAGGCTGGGTTGTTCTCAGGTCCACGGCTGCAATCCAGTTCAGATCCGTCCGCGTGGGTTTCTTATAAATAGGGCAGGAGTACAAGCGCGAGTCCCTCATACCTGAAAGAGTCGACAGAAGACTCATGTTATCACACGCTGTATGTTTGACTCACGCTTCGAACGCGCGCTGAAACCAGCCTCAGTGGAATAGATTTTTTTTTTTTCTGTGGATCTTTCTGGGTTACGGAAAATCACCAGAGCTCCAAATCACCCCATCTTCAGTGCATACAAAGTTAGATCCAGATCACTGTGTAGTCAGTCTTCACCAGCAATGTTATTATTTGCTCAGGAATAAATACCCTGTCATGCACTGTCAGTGACATTTAAAACTTTGGCTCCTATTTGACTGAGCAGCTACAGGTCAAATTCATTACTACACGTCATGTTGCGTCTAGATTTGTGTTTTTACTGATGTTCAGTGCCGTGGCAGTTTAAAAACGAGCCTGTACACTCCCAACAACCAACATTTAATATTACTTCTCATAAGTTCACATTCTCATTCATTGTCCTGTTTTTGATGAATGCTTACACAGTGCCCAGCAGTGAGGCGGGGTGGGGCTGAGGGGAGGGGGTGGGGGCGGGTTTCTGTCACTGAATCGCCATGGTAACAATATTTGGAATCTTTGCTTCATCTCTGCCTCATCCCCGCCCCATCTCCTCCCAATTCTGAGCTCCACCCCCTCAGACAAATGCTCAGACCAACACATTTGCATGCCTCTTACTGGCTCCGCCTCTTATTCTGATAAACATGGATATTACGTACATCGGGGTTCTTGACGGCCGGGATCCTCACCATTGTTCTCGGCGTACAGCCTGAGCACGGGCATCGGCTCGAACAGGACTTTGGGCTTGGAGTCAAGGAGGCGGGAGTTTCGCCGGTCCCAGCCCGCCCCTTCCAGGAACAGGCCGTACACGTACACGCCCTCCTGGGGTGGCTGGGCAATGTCATCCTTCGTCAGCCTCGTCACCTCACTGCACAGAACCATGCGGTCCAGGGCCCAGTCTTTGTTTGCTCTGGTCACCTCCTGTCGAGAAACGGACGCTGTGAGACGTTGATGCTGCCTCCTCGTTACAGGGCATGTTACAGACTCGATGAGAAAAATCTAGGTAGATATATATTGTTAACATATTTGGTAAGTTGTGTACTGCTGTAGGAGTCAAAACATCTGCATGTAGACTGAAATTTGGCAGAACAATTTCTAATAAACTAGGCTTAATAAGTTTTAATATGCAAAAAAAATTTAATAAAATATTCCTCCATACCACTGGGGTCTTCTTCTTTATGACATTACTTTAAGCATAATTACTGCACCATTAAGCCACAAATAATTGGCTGCATATTAAAAATTTTAATATTTAATTACAGTTTACAGTTAATGAAGTTCAGGTTATAGTTCTGGGTGTTTGTTTAAGCCCATAACACAGGAGCCTGAGGTTTCGTTGAAAGACATTTTTGAAGCATATCATCTTAAGAGTCCTTGCAGTAGGTGGTACCAGGGGTGAAGCTTAAAGGGGCGGGGCAGATATGGTTGACGGGCAACCCTGTGTGTTCTTCCTGTGTTGGCCCCCGTGCCCAAATTTAATTAACCACATCCTGTTCCTTTAAGCTGTTCAGCTCCACAAAATGAAGCCAGGGTCCAAATGCCTGCATGGCTCTTGCAGGATGTACAACTCCCCTTGTTGGGGGTCCTCATTTGAGTGATTTTTGCATTTTGAGGCTAATGATACAATCTGACTGTGTTTTGTTGGAAAGCTGAGGGTTAGAATGTGGAGTGAGGCACTAAATCAGAAATACTAATATGATTTATAATATAAATGCCGCAAATGATATTAGAAATCATATTAGATCGTAATCATGTGGGTGGAGGGGGGTACCTGTCTCATAGCTGTCAGGAAGCCTTGGGGGTTGAAGAAGCCTGTCATCCAGAAGCTGACTGGTCGCCCCTCGAAGATCCAATTCTGGAACTGCTGGTTCCGCTCCATGAGTTCAGTGAACCAGAAGCCCAGAGTACTGGAAGCCCACGAGGCCTACAACACACACACACACACACACACACACACACACACACACTCTCACACGTCATTCAAACAGAACGGCAATAAAGAGCACAAAAATAGACAGTGAGAGGAGACAGAACCGAAGGCAAGTAGAAAGATGCGGTTGAAACACACACACACACACACACACACACACACACACACACATCTATCATTCAGGAGACAGTATGTTTAGTTGTAGCAGGACATAACTACAGAACATGGCTTGTTCAAAGGAAACCTCCTAACATTCTATGACAAAAGAACTTCTGTTTTTCTAATTACTCCCCATAGTGAATTGTCTGGGTAAACAGCAGAAGATCTGCGCTTTTCTAGACATTCTTTGGCTTTGGTATTCCCTGTGCACTGTGGTGCTAAAAGTTCTGGTGCTAAAAGCTCCTGGAGGATGGTGGACCTGAGTTTAAAGTTAGTCTAAAGTTAGCCTCAGTTAACCTAAAGTTAGCCTCATTTCCCACCCTCAGTATGACCCCATTGACCTCCGACATCCAAAACAAATTGGACCCTAAAAGCTAGAATTGTGTTAGGGGGGGAAAGGCAGGAAGGAGCCATGTGACGACCTCTGACCTTTTTCCATCGGGCGGGTATCCTAGCGTCGTGCATACAGTCGAGCGCGTCCCGCAGGTTCTCGCTCATGACGATGGTCCCGTCGATGGCGAGCTTCAGGTCGGTGAGGGTGCTCCTCACCATGGTCAAGACGCACTGCATGCGGTCCAGCTCCTGCTTCAGGAAGATGTTCATGGGCTTCAAGGGTCCCATTTTTAGCAGCCTCTCCTTCACCTACACACACACACACACACACACACACACACATTGTTACAGGTAAACCGGGAGCCCTTTCTGTTCTTGTCACCAGTTCAGGGGTCTAAGGAATGTGAAAAACAGACCTGAAGTACCTCAGAGAGTAAAATAATCATAATTAACCACATATTTCAGGAATCAGAAAGAAATCAGTGCTCAACCAGCCAACACAAGCTTTGCGATTTGAAGACTATACACACATCAGAATGAATTCACAGATCACAACAGGTCATATTCAAATATCTACATTTATATTTACAGTATCTGGCTGACACTTTCATCCAAAGCAACTTCCAGTTGCGTAGGGGCCCAGCAGAGGTAGGACTTGAACTGTCAACCCCCTAGTTGCCAGCTGAGAGCCTTAACTACCAGGGACAAAAAGCTGTATAGCACACTGTGTGCATGGAGCTACGGCATTCGAAAGTGGTGACCTGCGTGAATTTTGATCTCTGAGTGGAATTTCTGCTTTGCAGGCTTTATGCAGTGACATTAGGACAATCACGTCTTGCTCTGAGGCCCAATTGGCATTCTGCGACGGACCTTCAGCGCAACCGCGGTAACAAGCAGGCGGCTGGTGGCCATGGCGACTGCTCTCCTCCGGAGTCATGCTAATTGGATGGGGAAAAACAATCATGCCAGATACTACCTGCTGGTTTTCTGGCCATGTGTGTTTAGAGCAAAAACAATCATCCATACACTTTATTGCATCAAAAAACAGAGAGATGATGTGTCCTTAACGTATGCTGTACCCTGAGAAACAAGGGGTTAAGAGGTGGGAGGTCAGGGGTCGTCCAACGCTGGCCGCCCTGTCGTCAACTGGTGCCCTCTCACCTTGAATGGCACATAGTCTGGGGGCAGTTTCTGCAGCATGTCGTCAGCCAGCCGGCCCACAAGGGCTTCTCGTGATTCACCGCTGCCCCCCGAACTGTCCTTGGGCTGGATCCCCAGGACGGAGTCCAGCACGTTCTTGGCCAGCTTGCTCTGGTAGGTGATGTCAGCATTCGGGTGGAGGCCGAACACCTCCGGGGTGTCGTAGGTCGGCAGTGCCTGAGGAAGGATTAGGGGTGGGGATGTGGGGTCAGAATCACCCACAAATTCAATTCAGCGCAATTAACTTTATTGGTTCCAACAGGTTTCATTTCCATTTTAATGGACTATGATTGGAGGAGTACACCCTATGGTTGGAGGAGTACACCCAAGCTAAATGAATATGAGTACCTTAAAGAATATTCTTAGTTTAGGTTGTGGGTCAATAATCAGTGCACCACATTGATTTTTGAGGATGGACTTTTTAAAATAAAATGTAAAAAATCTTGTTGAGAACCAGAAATGCACTAGAGGATCTCTGGAACGTTCTTCTGATCGTTTCCAGGGACACGTGGCAAACACCTCAAAGATCACGAGGTGCGAGAAAACGCAATCATGCGGCACAGTTCCTGGAGTCCAAAGTAACAGATCACGAGTCAAAATGCAAAACTCTCCTTACCATTCTTTTGATGTGGATTATTGACATGGACTGTTCATGGGCACTGTTCACGTGGACTGTTCAGGGTGACTGTTCACTGGGACTGGATAAATGATATGTCACAGTGTGTCGCCAGTTCATTTTCTCCAGGCAATGGTTTTCTCCTAGGCCATCCATCTCAACTCGACAGAGATGGTGTAATGTGTGTGTGTGTGTTCATGCTCATGTCTTCATGGGGTGTAAACGCACGTGTGTGTGTGTGTGTGTGTGTGTGTGTGTATGTGGAGGTGTGTGTTTCCATCTATGTGTTTTTCATGCTACGTCTGAATGGCGTGTAAATGTTTGCGTTTGTTTGTTTTTTGAGTACGTTTGTGTTTGTTTGTTTTTTGAGTACATGTTTGTGTTTGTTTGTTTGTGTGTATGTGTGTGTGTGTGTGTGTTACACAGCTCTCTCACTCGTGGTGAGGAACCCAGCGTGTGTGACAGATTAAATGATGGCCGTACGCTGCCTCAGTAATGGGCCCCGTCTGGGACAGCACTCGTTGCCGCGTCAACGAGAGGCAGCATGCTCCATGCTGGTACTGAAGACATCCATCACAATGAGATCAAAGCGAATTTCAAAGCTGGCCCCTGGATGGTGGCAGTTCCACCCCCCCCCCTCCTCCCCCTATCCTCTCCACACACACACACACACACACACACACACACACACACACACACTCACAGGCTCAGTGACAAAATATAGTGCACCACAGACATAGACACACACTCCTCTAACTCACACTAACAAAAA
>JAOXYF010000008.1:18573780-18586173 GCA_028565775.1 Sternarchorhynchus goeldii
CTCTCTCACACACACACACACACACACACACACACACACACACACACACACACACACACACACACACACACACATCCATATGTGTGGATATCATCAACAGCTGGTGCGCGACTGGTGTTTAAATATACAGTATGGATTTTATGTTCACCATCTCCTTGCCTGTGTTCAATCATGGTAAGATATTCTATGTATAAATTTCATGTATATATTCTATGTATATATGTGTGTATGTATGTGTGTATGAATGTATGCCTGAATGCAGATGCTTTCTGGCCTCATGCCAAAACTCTGCTCTGCATCCGTTTAATTAAGAAAAGCTGTTGAATCTAGTTTGTTGTGTGTGTGTGTGTGTGTGTGTGTGTGTGTGTGTGTGTGTGTGTGTGTGTGTGTGTGGCCCAGATGAAACATATCCTGATATTTACTGCAAGGCAATAACATGACAGCACAAGAATTCACATGACATCAGTGAGTATGAGTGTGACATAATGGAAGCGTACAGCATGAACACATGAACACACCCCCACCCAACCAACTGCACCCACCCACTCCGTCATCCACCTAACAACCCTCCCCCCGACCCACCCATCCAACCACCCACACTCCCGTCCACCCACCTGATCCAGTATGTGGGAGAACTGCCACAGTTTGCTGAGCTCGACCAGGTTCAGCCACGTCATGTCCAAAATCCACTTGGCCACTTTGGGTGGGCAGGCTTTCAGGTCCAGCGAAGCTCCGCCTACAGGGCCGCAAACAGCCAATCAACCTCTCACACGCCCTCATCTCTACAGCAACCATGAGGCAGGGACCATATTTATCTGCACATATTTAGATTTTGTGCCAAAATACACACACACGCACATACGCGCACACACAAACACACACACACACACCTTCACTGCCCAAACATCACCTCCTCAAATGAGTGAAAACCTTTCATTTCCATTGTTTGTTTACTTGTTTACTACACTATGTATAACACCTATTTTGCTGTGTGTGATCAATTAACATTTAGAAAGCATTAAATAAATGAATGTCTCTTATTCATTTAAAAGAAATAAACCAAAATCTCAAAAGTGTAGATAAAATGAGGTGTTCCAAACCAAATCCTAGTGCCCAAGCCTTTCTAGAGTATCCCGAGATCAGATTACAGATTACAGATTATGAATTACAGATTATGAAATACAGAGTATGAATTACTGCACAAGACCTTCCTCCAGGATCCTTTTCTTTTTAAAGAATAAACTCTTAAACTCTAAGAGGACGCCAAGCCTGTTTACACAGTGTCCTAACATGTCAAGTGCAGTGATGATCATTCTGACAAGGAATTCAGAACAATTCAAGAGAATTTAGGAATTCAGGATAATCCAGATTAGCGGCGATTCAGATTAGGTTGTGGATAACCTGCAATAGAAAAACAGAAGTGCTTATTTAGGGAGAGACTTAGGAAGCACTTATTGGAGGAGCAGAGGAGGGTGAGAGAGTGATAGAGTGAGCGCATAAGAGAGCAATACAGAGAGAGAGAGAGAGAGAGAGAGAGAGAGAGAGAGAGAGAGAGAGAGAGGGAGAACAAGAGGCTTAGGTTACAACCACCTGCGCCCGTCCTCTCACCTTTAATGAGGGTCAGAAACTCCTCGTGTTTGACGCGGCCGCTCTGCAGGTCGATCTTGAGCGCCAGCAGGAGCGTGAACAGGAACTTGTGCTCCTCGTAGAGGCCGCGCGTTGCATAGCGGTGCACCTCCTGAGTCATGTACTCCACGATGATCCCGATGCGCTTGCTTGTGATCGGACTCTTCGAAGACCTGTTCGAGGAGAGGAGAGCAAACGAGGAGCTCTAGGCCTGTATGTTAAAAAACACAAAACGCTACCAGACGCATGTATATACACGTGTGTACAGAACAGCTCCACACGCATTTTGAGTGAGTTTGAGTGAAACAGCGATGGCGTTGAGGAGCAACGCGCTGAATGCAGGCCATCACCTGACCAGCGAAACGTCGAACAGGCCGAGAAACTGCCGCAGAGACGTCTGATACATGACGTTCACCATGCTCATCTCCGTGATCAGGAAGTACAAGATACTTCCTCTGGTCGCCACTACAACGCATCAAACAGGTTAACAGCTTCACCCGTGGATGAACTCCTCTAAAACTTTCCTACACTTTTGTTCTTCAGCAAACATCATCATTCTAGAGGGCTGGGCTTGGTACCCGGTCTGTATTCCTCCCTCGCAGTGTTGATCTGGACCTCGGTCTCCGCGGCGATCTGGAGCTTCTGCGTGACCTCCTCGGCAGTGTGCTTGGCGTTGGCCAGCACGATGACCAACGTATCGTCGTCCACCAGCGAGCCCTGAGTGCTGGTCAAACGGAGGAGCAGGCTGTCCTCCAGCTCCTTCATCCTCTGCTTGTTGGCCGCCACGTCCTCCAGCAGGTCCGTGCGCTCCTTCTCCAGCTCCTGTGGTGGGTGGCGGGGGGACGGGGGTGGGGGTTTAGGACTATTTATAACGCAAGTCAGCGTCAACTACAATGGAGAGCCCCCTCCTCAAAGGCTCCTCCCCAGAGACCCAAAGGCCCCACCCAAGATTCGGAGCTGATTTTCATCATCTCCAAGTTGACTGACCAACATCCAAAAATAAATAAATAAAGAATGCAAAAGAAAGAAACAGATTGACAAATACCACCATCCTGGGAGGAGAAACAGATGTCTATTGATTCAAAAACATCTCTGCTTTAAATTAACACCATGCCAGTCTACTATTTTCTTCTCAAGAAGAAGGGAAGCCGATAAATGACCAACGACGGAGAGACGAGGGATGTGAAGATCATCTACGAGCTTCGATTCGACTGTGTCGTCGTTCTTTAGACAAGTCTACTGCTGTGGTTTCCAAATGCTGCTTGAAACCAGCAGTTGCTATTCGCAGAACTAAATATAAAGCCTTTGTAGTAAAGACACACACAGATAGGTCATTTAGTCTGCCTGCACAGTAGTCGAGCTTAACCCGCTTTAATAACCACTATTACCTTTGTAGTCCTGCGCTTTTCTCTCTTTATATATGCTGCCAATTCTGCACCTTTCTCATGACACTTTTCTTTGTTGGTTTTTTTTTCGTTCCGTTGTGAGAAGTTACAATCGCTATGCAATTTGCCACAGGCTTTTCGTGGGCCGTTACCGTTACTGAGTGAAGCTGCATTGGATGACGCTTCGACCGGTACTGACAGGCCGTGTCAGGGCCAGACGGGCTGTATCAGTCTGTATCAGGGAATGACAGGCCGTGTATAACAACCTGTTGGACTGAGGTGAATTGCTAATACGAACGTGACGGGCTTGAAAGTCACTAATACTGATAGATTTTACAATTTCCTTCTTGTAACATGATAATTCAACTCAGTATCTTTTTAAAACAGAATGTATGAACACCTACACCTCGGCGTGTACCAAAGTTATGCGTTTTAAGTCTGAGTGCTCTGAGATGAGCAGTGAGTCTCTACCCTTCTAAGAGTCTTATAGCTTGGCACCTCACTGGCTCGTTGTGGCTCTAGCTCCGCCCCCCTCGTTATCCCTTACCCTCGTGTCTCATTAGCACCAAGATCGACGCCTTCACATGTAGCCCCAGTGCTCCTCTGTTGCTGTTCCCAGCTTAAGCTGCCAGCTTTCCTAAGGCGTGTTTCCTGATTTCCGGGGTTATTCCCAGTTCATACTCTGCTGTGCTGCGACCTCGGCTGTCATGTGCTGACTGCAAGAACAGAGCTTCATGGAGAAGTGCTACTGAAGTTCTCTTATACTTCAGCCAACTTCAACTGACTCCCCCATCTTTGGATACATGCTTTTTAAAAAGCAATGGAGGTCACTGCATGTCTGAACACAAGGTCCGGCACAGGGACGTCCTGGTGGAAATTTTTTTTAAGACACCTGTTCCGCTCGAACCAGCAATTGTAAAATGGTGGACATCTGCACAAATGCTCCCCTGAAAAATGGCCACTTTTAGGTTTCTAGCCCCTCCCCATTCCCAGAATCCTCTAGGTGAAGTGGCGTGAGTTTGGGGTGGATGGTTTGCGAACCGGACTGACCTGTTTCTCCATGAGGATCACCCTCCCGAGGAGCTGCTCCTCCAGGCCGCGCATGGTAACGGTGAAATCGATAATGGATGTGCGGGCGCTGACCTCGGGCGTATACGCCGGGTTGGGCAGCTTCGTGGTCATGTACAGCTTGAAACCCTTCATAACGTCCACTTCTTTATCACCCACCTTCACCTGTTCAGGTGACGAAGAGTGCAGGAGTGAGACCAGGAGAGAGACCGGGAGAGAGACATTCCCAGTAAGAAAAGCTGGCAGGTATTCTTCATACAGCACAATGATGGCCAATAACACTGCAGATGATATACTGAAGTCTGAAGACTGGCCGTTACAGAAAATAGTTACTTTGCTGTGATTACGTAACGTGATTTGCTCAAATCAGTGTCCTAGATTTGAGTCACAAATTTAATGACTTGTAACTTGACTCGGATTCGAGCTTGAGACTCGACTTTGACTTGCTCTGACACTAGTGCGACGTTTTTCAACATTACGGTCACTCAAACTGTGCTACTTCAGCGCTGTCTCTGTCTTTCTGTAAAAGATTCATGCGTGTCCCCTCCAGACAACATTCAGGACTCGACTTTGACTCAACACGAATGTGAGGGAAGACCTGACTCAGACTCGAGAGCTGGTTCACTTGTGTGAGTGACTCTGCTGTAGTTATCTGGGCTCGTTTCCCTCCTGAGAAGTGAAGCTCAAAAGCACCATGGCGACGAGGTGGGGCAAGCTCGCGATCAGACACAGGGCGGGCGGCACGCCAGCACAAGCACGTTATTCTTCCTGCTCCCCACAACGGGAATTATGGTGGGAGATCAGGTGTTTGCACCTCCGCGTTAACAGAGCTGCGAGCGAAGCGTGTCAGAGAAGCGGCCCTCGCGGCGAGCTCGTTATCCGCCGATTCTGCCTCCGATGAGCAGCTGCAGAGTGGCACAGATTGCCACTTCGCATCCCCCGTGGGACCGGAGGGGGCTGTTTACATAAGGGAGGGGGCAGCTGTCAATCACGCGCCAGCCTCCACCCAGGCCTAGCGCAGCTTGGTCGGCATTAAGGGAGACAGAGCCCACGTAACCACGACAGCGGCGGTGAAGGGGGTGGGGCCTTCCACGTCAAACATGACACGATCCCGTCTGCATCCTCGTCTCTGGAGATGATATGCCACAGATGCAAACCGCTAGCAATGGGTTATATTCATGCCCACATAAAAACAGAGCTTTGCGCTGGCTCAGATGTGATGATGTATGGTTCTCAGTGCTATTAATAAACCTCAAAAACAGGAATTAAGAGACATGGCAAATACATTATCAACCTCAACATCCAGGCTATAATTCCACTCATTTCAGCATGTTTAAATAACAAAAAGGAAGGAAGACAGCTTCATTTTTTTTTTTACCTTAAGCAGAGTAATTATGCAGGCTGAAAAAGTTAAAAAAATCACTGTATCTAATATGCTGTTATTATCTTGCTTAACATAGGATTAGGCCATTTTTGTCACTTGCTTTAAATCATTGCTTCTGTAAACAAAGGAAAGAATACATTTCTGCATCATAATCCCATGCTAATTATTATAATTCTGCAATCTTGGATTATCAAACTTAATCCTATTTCCACAACACAGTCAGCAGAGTCTGGCTGGGCTTCTGTTACTGTCAGATGCTCTTATCCAGAACAGTGTGAAATTAACTTACAGTGTGATCTAGTTACAAGTAATATTCTCTGTCCACTTTCAGGTGAGCTTCACTAAATATGTCAATAAAGCAAACCAGAAATGGAATACTTTGTATGTAGAGCCAGCCTTGATGAAGTTCTTCTCCAAAATATTATCCAGAGCAGGATCCAGCTCCTCCCCGATATCCTCGATCAGTAAGGGGCGCCCTAGGGAGAGGCTGTCTTCCAGATGGTTCCTGAAGTACTTGTGATTCAGTGAAGTGACCTGTGAAAACAGAAAAGTCCTGATGACCAACTCAGGCGAAGTACTGCTACCTAGAAAGATATGACCCGAAATAAAAAGTATTTGGCTGGGGGGGTCATATCTCCATAAGGGTGATGGAACTCTGAAAAAGGCCCATCAAGAATTAAAATTCAGTCAGGACAGAAACATTACATCATCTTTGAACTAACCAAACTTAAAAGAGTTGTTTTTCTTCTATTCCGTATGATACACTGCTCATTATACCGAGTGGTTAAGAATCTCTAATCGCCTGAAGATCATGGTGGTTAATTTAACAAAACAGCGCTCAATGAAAACATGGCTAACAATTAACGACAGCTGGCTCCCGCTCGCTAGCCTGAAGCCCTTTGCATAATGCCATTAGCCATCAATTGTCGTTAGCGTATGTTGCTTAAGCGACAGCTGAGCGCTGGGAGGAGCTATCTCCTCACCTGAAGCTCTCTCTTAGACTCTTTATTCTTGATCCAGATCTTGCCCTGGGTCTGGGGGTCGATGAGCAGTGGGAAGCGGGCGGCCTTCGTTACAATGATTCCGTTCTGGATGGACAGGTCATCATTGGGCAGTCCCTGGAGGGTCCACTCGCTCACGGTCGGCGCATCAGTCAACATGTCAGCCAGGTTCAGAGCGGTCTCAAAGGGAATGGCACGGGCCCTCATCTCCCTCTGCCAATCACAGAGCAGGAGGTTGCGGAACTCCTGGTTGAAAGGGCCAGAGTAGGACAGAAACGCAGTAGCCAGCAGCACGTCCCCTGAAATGAAAACATCATACTAAATATATGCATATATAGATAAATCCATTTGACTACAAGAAAGACTATGATTCAATGCCCTACACATGGATCATGTAAGTTTTGTGGCTCTATAAAATCAACAGGACTCTAAGAACCTTCATTGAGAACTCAATGGGGCTGTAGAAGACGACCCTTCAGGATAACTTCCGATCACCAGCACAGGTCACCATCCAGTGCAGGATTTATCAAGGAGATGCCCTGCCCCACTGCTGTTCTACATAGGCCTGAAGACCCTCAGTGAAATCATCTCCAAGACTAGCTACGGAATACCAGCTACGGATACCAGCAACCATCAGCCACCTCCTCTCCTCGTCATCAAGTTGTATGCAAGGAGTAAACAAGACATTGACTTACTAATCTATCTTTTCCATGAAAAGGTCACAAGGAAAGCAGTCGTATTCAAATAATTACAAAGAGTGAAGTCCTGAGAAGACGGATCAATGAGAGAAACAAGATCCAGGATATCAACACCTACGTGCTACCAATCATCAGATACCTGCTGGCTTAAAAAAAACTGGCCAAAGGAGGTGATAAAAGACACTGACATCACGACAAGAAAAATCCTTACAAGGCATGGAGAGTTTTATCCCAAATACAGCACTCTGATACCATTCATGGTATGTTCCAATGCTCGATTTACTCTGATACCATTCATGGTATGTTCCAATGCTCGATTTACTCTGATACCATTCATGGTATGTTCCAATGCTCGATTTACTCTGATACCATTCATGGTATGTTCCAGTGCCAAATAATGGTAGTGGCTGATTTGAAAAAATCCTACCAGTGGCTGGACTGAAAGACCAGAGGCAATAACCATGTCAGCAGAAGAACATGCTCTAAATACAAGATCAATAGAGGCTGGAATCTACCACACCAGAAGGAACCCCAAATGCAAGGCTGTGCAAAGATACCCCTGAGATAACCCAGCACATAACAGGATGCAAGCTAAGATGCTAGAATGCAGAACATTTTTATTACCTCTCTCTCTCTCTCTCTCTCTCTCTCTCTCTCTCTCTCTCTCTCTCTCTCTTTCAGTTTAAACCAGTGCAATTTCACAGGCTTTCCCTCACAGGCTAAGCCACATGTAAACAACAAGGCGCTGTTTTCGAGCATGTAACCCCACCCCCTCCTTGCAGTAATGCCCAACTGGAGGCGGGGTTTAACAGCCTATTAGGCGACGCAGCTGCGGAGGTCAGAGGGGGCCGTACCCACAAGCCTCTTGGTCTGCGAGGCAAACTCGCGACTCTGCTCTGTCCAGCGAGCCTTCTCTCCTGCCAGCCCGCTGATCAGGCCGGACGCCGTCTGCATCTTGCGTCTGCAGCGCTCCGCGTCCTCGAGCAGCGTCTGAGACAAAGACAGAAAGAGCAGAGAGAGAGAGAGAGAGAAAGAGAGAGAAACACACAGTCAGAGGAAAAGAGTCACTCTGGTGACATCACTTCCGTGTAGCAATTTATAACCTAAACTTTCTAAACTTGTTGAACGTGCTTCCAAAAGTCAGAACATCAGATCAATTCTGATGGTTTATTATTAACAAAGTGAAATCTCAAATCTCAAGTGAGGTGTTTTGCTCCGAAACCAAAGTCAGCTTCTGCTGCCTCGATGGTACATTCATAAATTAAATCAACACTGAGACCAGCCAGTCAGTGACTGGTAATCACACAATTACCACCTAATGAATCCAATGCTAATGTGACTGATGATGCTATGTGAATGAGAACATTGGAGATTGCTTGGTTCTATTTTTAACACTAGTCTAATCTGTGAAAGAACAAGCAGTGAGGACCGATGATTCAGTGATTTGCAGAGACGGTGGTTTTCGAATCATTTACAAGATCCAGCGTGTTCAGTTTTACGCAGAAATGCAAATGAAGCATTCAGTACGCACTGCAGGCACCCAATTAGAGCTGGGCTTACTTTTTCCCAGTTAAAGTGCTAAAAGTTTTAGTGCAAGTTGGAAACTTCAGCCCTTTGAAATACGTCCAACGCCAACAGCATGAGAATAATTGGGGAAAAAAGTGAGTAGTTCAGTTTCAGGGTTAAAGCCTAACCCTAATCATGAACATCTCAGCAGTGGTGGAGTGGATCAGCGCAGAACGAAGCCTGACAGGTGGGGTTCTGGGCTTTAGCGGATCACCTGCTTCTCCAAGATTGCCTTCTCATACTCGGCCTGCACCACGTCCAGCTCTGCCTGCTTGTCATCCAGCTCAGCTTGGGCCTTCTGCAGGTCGGCATTAGCCATGGCCAGCCTGTTCTCCTGCACGGCAAGATTGGCCTGAGGGAGAGAGAGAGAGAGAGAGAGATATGGAGAGGGAGAAGGAGAGAGAGAGAATGGTGAGATGGAGAGAAAGAGATGTGAGCAGAGGGTGAAAGAAAGAGAAAAAGGGGCAGAGGGAGAATGTGACAGGAAGACAATAGAAGGGAAGAGGAGAGAGCGAGAAATAGAGAGAGAGAGAGAGAGAGAGAGAGAGCAAAAGGATAAGAAGATCAAGGCACCACCACCACCTTCTTCTGACCTTCAGAGGTAACACTTCCTTATTGATGGCAAAGAAAGTAGCCATGGCTTTGGTCCAGGAGCAGAGACCAGCCACGTTGCCACACACCCGCCTGGCTGTCTCGATGTTGTAGTCGGCCATGTCAAAGTATGGGCAGAGCAGCTCCACCACCTCCTCGTTGATGGTGTCTTTGGGGAATTGCTGCGGATGGAGAGATAGAGGCACAGCAGAACGGTGGCATTTGTAAGATGATAACATCGAGTGAATTTACAGAGTTGAAAGAAAAGGTTCAAAGCAATAGATGTAGAACTCTATACGAATTAGCTTTTTTTCCCCTCTGTGTGTAGATATACTGTATCCAGTCAGTTTTAAGCTTTTTAGTTACTGATGCTGAGCAGGGTAACCTAACAGCCATGGGCGTTTATGGTGTCTGAAGTATCGCATGCTTTTAAAACTGATTCAAGATGGAAAAATAAGCTCACCCTCCTAGTTTATGCCCAAATAGGCTGGGTTTCTTCAGAAATGGAACAAAAGCTATGATGTGAAAGCCTGGTACAAGACTGCCAGAGTCCAGTGTAGTTAGTTGACTGACTTGCCTAAACACACCTGATTCAACTCAGTGATCAACTGTCAGGTTTAGTAGGTGTGTGTGAGCAGAATAAATCACCAAACTCTGCTCTGCCCTTCAGGACCAGACCCTGTTTTAGAGTGTTAGTAAAGGTTGGATATTAAGATTTCCCATCTGTATGTATGTAATGCTTGACTCTTGTTTTGAGTCTTTACGATGATTAAAATTTTTGGCATGACAGGCATTGTTGTTGCTATGACAGTAAATGCATTATAATTTGCTAAAAGTATCATTAGTAATGCTTTTAAATAATTTAGACTTTCAGGTAGTTTGCCGAAAGAAAAAAATAGAAGTCTATTGATTAACTATTCAATTAATTTTAAATCAACTGTCAGATAACTGGTTAAAACACTCATTTCTAATGTCTTTCAACCCCTATTCAATTCTGAAGAAAAAACGACATTAGATAGATACTATCTTCCTGCAACTTGCTGACCTAATCTCTCACATCTTTAGCCTAACCAAGTTATGGAACCACAATGCAATGATTGGTAAATGATTTAAACAAGCCAGTAAAAGTAGAGGGACATTGCGAGCTTGGTAATTATTCACCAGTAAGACTGTAAATACTCATCTGTTAGGGTTTAAATTTGACTATAACACCACAGGAGGAGCCAGGGTCTCACTTGTACCACATAACACCTGCAGCTAATGTTTTGGTTCACTTGGAAGTACACAGCACTGCATGGCAGTGTTTTCATAGGCTACTGCAGATGACTCACGGGCTGTCATCTCGTGAGAATCCATTACTTATGTCACTGCACGAACCCTTCACTGTTGTTGGTGTGTGATTTGATTTTACTAGTGGTGTTCTGCAGGGGTATATAATGGGTCCCTTTCTACCTTTAAATATAAACAGCACTTAAGACCTGCATCTATCATTTGCATGTTGAATACATCATAAGACCTGTATACAAAGCTTTCAGACTGAATCCTTTTATCATACTGGTATATCTGTATTTGTATATATATGGAAGTTTCAGTTTTTCACATTATCTGAAAAAAAAATTCAACACAGCCTCACTGTTCTCACTACAGTGATAACAGCATTTTCTCCAAACAGCAAAAAATGTCAACAAGAATGCCACAACAGTCATAACGTAACACGCCGTAACATTTAAACTAGTTACATTTAACTTAGGAGAAGTTTAATTCAGTTGCTCGGTAGAACCATTTGATCAATAGAGCCATTTATTTTACATTTCTGGGTTTGCATCTATGTTCACGTTTCCATGTTTGTAACCAATCTGGTTACCAGTCGGCTAGGATCAAGCTAATCGTGGTTCAGTCCCAGCTGTTACCCCCCTCTAATGTCTTTGTAGCCATCCCAGTTGTGAGAACTCCAGGCGAGAGGTTACATTTACGTTTCTGTGTCTGTTGGTTTCTTTTATGTTCCTGCCATAGTTCCATATAAATTTTTCCTTGACATATTCCTGCCATCTTTATTGGAAGATGGTTTGTGCCTTGCTGGACATTCATTTGCATGTCCTGGATTTTGTATATGTGTATATGTAAATTGCCATTATATTTATCCTCCTTATTTGCGTATATAAAAAACAAAAGTTGCAATTATTCTATCAATCTCTCATACATTATAGATCTATATATGTTCTGATGTTTTATTTAAATGTTGTTTTCTTTCTTTACTGTTAATTCTTTGCTATTGTATCTGATGTTTTGAGATGTTGTGTTGGAATGCTCTAGAACTGTATTTGTTGCTGGGATACAGGGATGCTTTAAAATTGAGACAATGGCTTCAGAAGTGCTTTGATACTTGCTAGAGGAAAAAGTAGGGTTTACAGAGCTTTGGAACGGGGCTTTTAGTGAGGAGCAGGTTTGGATTTGTGAAGCTCAGGTTGCTGCTGTAAATGAACGGAACAAATCAGGCCAGCGGCTTTGGCTAAATTGCTTATCTTAAAAGGTAAACAGTTTTGCTCTGAAGCACTCTGGCTTGCTGAAATGTCAACACTTGCACACATTTAAATGCCACCCTCCAACTCCCCTGCCCACACATCCACCCTCCAACCCCATCTACCCCCCTGCCCCCACATCCACCCTCCAACCCCATCCACCAACACCCCTGCCCCCATACCCACCCTCCAACCCCATCCACAAACAACCCTGCCCTCCCACCCACTCTCCTCTTATCTCACCACCAGAAATCAAATGTGCTCTTTCAGAGGCTGTCCTTCACCTAAATAGTCCTATTACAAAAAATGTAACAGTAAAGATTTATGATGAATGTAATGATTTTTATTATAGAATAGTAATATTGACAATATAATATATGTGACCGATATATTTATGAATATATTTTTTAAGCTGTTCACCATTTGTTTTCCCATTTATGAAAATCAGAGGCAGATTTATCTTACATTTACCTGACGGTTTTATCCAAAGCGACTTACAATTGTGACTGAATACATCTTGAGCAGTTGAGGATTAAGGGCCTTGCTCAGGGACCC
>JAOXYF010000008.1:18586273-18649215 GCA_028565775.1 Sternarchorhynchus goeldii
CAACAGTGGCAACTTGGCAGAGGTGGGGCTTGAACCAGCAACCTTCTGATGACTAGTCAAGTGCCTTAACCACTGAGATACCACAGCCCTGATAAAGGCTGATCCCCTTTCCTGTACTTCCATACTTGAATTCCCCTAGTGTGAAGCAATCTTGGCATGAAGTGGCCTTGGCCATACCTGGAGGCTCCCCAGGAAGTTCCCGGCCGTCATGAGCTTGAGCGACTCCTGCCAGGAGGGTGTGATGCAGCTCCTCTCGGGTTCGACGCGCACCGGGTTCAACCTGCGCTGGAACATCAGCAGGACACAGTCCATGATGCGCATGATGAGATGGGGGGGGCGTCCCAGGGTTCGCACCGTGGCGATGTCTGACGGCTTGATTGTCTGGAGGGGAGAGAGAGAGAGAGAGAGAGAGAGAGAGAGAGAGAGAGAGAGAGAGACTGACTTCCTGTTGATAAAGCACACACATGTGCCCCTGGTAGCCTTGGGGACTTGAGAATAATGTAATGCTGGTGCGCCACGGCATCAGCAGTCAGGGAGGCAGAGAGTTTACAGCAGTCAGAGGTCGCTGACGTGCCCATGGACACCATGACGACGGGGTAGCGGCGTGAAGGGAACCCACACACACACACACACACACACGCGTGGGCACACACGCACACATGCATGGAGGGCATCCACAGAGAGGTCAAGGGTGATAATGACATTCTGTCAAACAGCTCAACCAAACTCAGACTAGCAGCATTGAGTGATATGAAGAGGAACAGTGAAAGATGCAAACCCCCTGCAATATTCTAATATTAATAATATTATAATATTAATAATATTGTAATATTCTGTTGTTAATGTAAAATTAATCTCTAACATCCTGCAGTTCATGTGTGTTCGTGTATGTGTGTTCCTGTATGTATGTGTGTGTGTGTGCATGTGTGTGTGTGTTTGTGTGTGTATGTATGTATGTATGTATGTATGTATATTTGTGTTTTTGTGTATGTATGTATGTGTATTCCTGTATGTATGTGTGTGTGTGTTTGTGTATGTTTGTGTATGTGTGTGTTTGTGTGTGTTTGTGTATGCAATAGTGAGAGAGATGCACACAAAGCACGTGAGGAAGTGGGAAGCAATGGGTAGATAAATATGAAGAACGACGTAGGGGAGGAGCCTCTGGGTGTTTTATAGAGAGGAGGAGCCTCTGGGTGTTTTATAGAGAGGAGGAGCCTCTGGGTGTTTTATAGAGAGGAGGAGCCTCTGGGTGTTTCATAGAGGGGAGGAGGTTTGTGTGTGTGTGTGTTTATGTTTATGTGAAGAAAGCTGTTGTCAGCCCCCAATTTCTCTCTCTTTCACACACACACACACACACACACACACACACACACACACACACACACACACACACACACACACACACACACACACTGCCATCAGCACCTCTATTTTTACCCCCTCCCAGGCAGCCTGTAATTAAACCGAAGCTGCAGGCGCTAGAGTGTTCTAAATCACACACACGTGCAGACCAGGCAGCCACCATCAAACACACACACACACGAGCACACACACACGAGCACTCACACACAAACACACTGCAGTCTCCAACACTGGTCTCCTTTACTCCCTTCTCCTCTGTTTTGCTCTTTACTATTTGTTCCTCACTATCCTCTCTACTCCTATCCATGTTGTTTCTCTCCTCTCTCTCTCTCCTCTTCTCCTCAAATCTCCTTCTCTCCTCCTGAATCCTCTCCTTTCTTCTCACCTCCTCCCACCTCCTGAAAAAATCTAAACTGACTCTTTAATTCCACAGTCAGTCTATTAATCCTGCTGAGAAGAACCTCTGAAACAGTAGAGGTCCAACACCCCCTAGACCTCCCCTCCCCACTAAAACCCCGCCCAACCCTAAACCCCGCCCAACCCTAAACCCCGCCCAAACCTGCAACGCTGCCTCTGCCTCTTCCACAGCTGGCCTGGCTGCCTCCAGCTTCTCCTCTGCGATGGCCTTGTCTGCTGTGATGCTGTCCACGATGGCCTGGGCCTTGTCCTTGACCTTCTGAACCTCCACCTTCACCTTTTCCGCAGCCTGGGCCTTCACCGTCACCTCCTTAAGCACCTGTCAGGTACATGACGGAGATGACACGGTCAGCACACTCTAAGACGCTCTCGGATTATTCACCCCGTAACGCCACAGCAATTAGGAGGTTGGTCATTTATCATTTTGACATATTTTTTGGGCCGCTATCGATATTCATTTGGCAGATGAACACGGCCCTGTCTGAGTCATCTCAAGGCTATTCGGACAAACTTGAGGCTATTCGCGGTGACACCTGAAACCTATTAGCACACATCTGCTACCACATATAGACTAATAAATACATTTCCACCAAACTTAAGCCTGCTGCTCTGGGTCCATGCATTATCTGAATGGTGCCTATTGAGGCCCTGTTTATGAACCCGCCCCTGGGGGTGGAGCATCCGTTGCTTGGCTACAGCCACCTCGGCAAGCCCAGGCTGAAGGTAGGGGGCTGAAGCTGCCTGAGTTGGTGGAATGGAAGGGATGTCAAGCAAGCTGGAGAGGAGCATCTCCATAAATCCGGCATGCGACCCAGCGGTTGACTGGTTGCCCGGAAACATAACCGGAATAGTTGCTCGGAAACTTGTCCAGAATGCTTCAGCTAGCTGGTTGGCAATCTGCTTTCCCCCCAACTGTTGTCCAATTACCTCCAATTACGTCTCGTTTGGTTGTAGGTCTCAAGTGTCTGAGTGTCCGTGCAGTGACAGAAAATGTTAATGGTTATCTGAAACTAGGAACTGGGTGGGCAAAATGATTTGTTATCTCCATATATCACCTACACACACACACGCACCATGTCGGCTTTCTCGTTTGCGATTTTCAGCTCCTTCTCCTTCACCTCCAGCTCTTTGCTGAGCACAGCGATGGACTCTGATGCCTCTTTCAGCTTCTGCAAGCCTATCTTCATCCTGCCAGGTACAGACATACGATTGGGGTCGTCCTACCCTCTTTAACTCGCTTCAAATACATTTAAAATGCTTTAACTGTTAAATTGCTTTAAAACGGTCAAGCATCATACTCTTTATGAGACGTAACGCTACAGTGTAATGCTAATGCTAATTTAGCTAGAAGTGGTTAGCTGAAGCGAACAGGACAGAAACTCAACCCCCACCACCTCTCACCCCCACCCCCGGTGACACACCGATCAGCTAGCGTCTGAACCTCCAAACGCTTCTCCTTGTAAATGGCCTTGTAGCTCTGGATGAAGGACAGGTAGGACTTGGGGGTGACGTGGGTGGGACGGCGATATCTGCGGAAGTAGTCGGCGCACTTCTCCGCCACGCCGTCCTGAAAGGAGCCCATGCAGCGCACCACCTCCCCTTTCACCTGGGCGGAGCAGTCGATGTCGTAGGTGGACAGGAAGTGCTCGGAGACTGTGACGAAAGAGACAGAGAGAGAGAGAGAAAAAAACCAAACAAAAAAAAACTTCCATTTATGCTGCAATCACTCCAAAGACAGGCTGGATACTGGGAAGCCAGTTGCCACAGCAGCACTTGTAATTGCCCACTCTCTAGGTTTGGATAAATTGATACTCGTTTGTTGCTAAGCGAATGTTCCCATGTAGCTGCTCCAGTGTGGAGCTAAGTGAGAAATAACAATAATAAAAAAAAACATTTGTTGCCAATAAAGACTGAAAGGAAGAAGTAATGATGGATGATTCATCAGACACTTCTTGGCTTGCGATGAAGTTCCTTTTAAAGGCGGAGCAGATTCTTGTTTTATTGGCTGCTCCTATACCTGGAGCATCCAATCTTAGTCGTAGAGAGCCTCTTCACAACATGGTTTGGTTAATTGCCCCCTTACCAGGTAATTGTGAAGCCAGTGAGTTGAATCAGGTAGCTAGGAGAAGGAAAACCCTTACAGAATGGTGAAAGGCTTTGTTTCCATCTACAGGGTTTCAGAAATCATAACTCTGCACAAAACACAAAGGCATCTGTTCTGCTTCTGTATTATTGATTATTGCATCTATGTAATGTGAAAGATTTTTTTTTCATCGGTTCAGTCCGAAATCGATTTACCAGTGTGCTAACTGGACATGGGGCAGCGCAGAAGACCAACCACCATGTTACACGGTAATTGATCACTGTCCAGGGTGCTGAACCCACAGCCAGTTTGAAGCCACCAGCAGATTTCAGCAGTTTTGGGCCAGTCACCAGTGGGTGGCAGAAACACAGAATCAGCCTGGAGCAAGAAGTCCCTGTCGTGCTACTGCCTTGGCCAAGGCCTACTCAGTCCTTTTCACTGCACTGGAAGTACTTCTCTGGATGGAAAGGCCAGAATTGTGTCCATACCCCTGGGTTGGACAGAAATTTCCATCTGTGAGATACAAATTGGCAATGGCCATGGGTGCAAATGTTAGCTATTCTTACAAGAGCAGGACAAATAGGACGAACCCAGAAAGCATGAGGACCTCAATCCCAAACCACAGAACGGATCAAAGAACAAGCTGGTACCATGCCGAACAAAGCAGCTGCCATGTTCTGACCTGCAACGAGGGCGTCTTTGGGCCAGCGGTTGAACCAGTCCATGGTGCAGCCAGAGATGAGGGCGGGGAACTTGAGGGCACGGTTGCGAAACTTGTCGCTCACGGGCGAGAAACACAGCACCACATGCAGGTTGTGCCGCACCCGGCCCATGAAGTACTCGTGCAGGTTCTCATTGGTGGGCGGTCGCCGCGGAAACTCCCGCTTCATGACGGGGATCAGGTCGCTGAGGATCTCATCGATCTCGTCGCGAGCGAACAGACTGGACACCTGGTGGAAAAGCGATGTGATGTGGTCACGGTACATGTGGTAAACGCCGACAACTGAAAACATGCAGCACGTAATATGTAAATACAGCATCACTGTGATGATCAGGCAGTCGGCCAAACCAGATTTCTTCATTAATCACATCCCATAACTACATAAGTACACTTTGACACATTCTTACTCGATCTGATTGGCTTTTTTTTTTAGCACTGAGATAAAAACCCTGCCAGAACTCTGTAACTCCCACCTGCCTGTCAGGCTCTTTGCAGGCCCCTAAGGCCCTCTCATTAATTATTCATTCAAATGCAATTAATATTCAGAAGGAACAGCACGGTTAAGAGCCACTCTCTCTAGTGGGGCTATCCTTCACCGAGCGTTTAACTGCGTGGGTAATGACATAACGAAGGCAGCTGATGTAGCTGTAAGGGGTGGTGCCTGGGGGGAAGGGTTCTTGAGGCACCTCCCCCTTGAGAACCCCTACACCATCTCCCCCCATCTGTCTCTGTCAGCCTCGTTAAGAGCAGCAGTATGGGTTCCTTTCTGTTTCTTAACTCTGTGACCCCAACCACAACAGACAAGCTTCTTTCTCCACCCCTCCCCACCCCCCACCCCCCCAGAAACCCCATCTCAGAGCTAAGCATTATCCTTTTCATCCTTACAGAAAGCTATGATAAGACTTCTCTTCCCTGGTGTTATCAGACTCATTGCCGCAGCCATTGTGGTACACATCTTCACATCTTTTCTCCAAAAAACCCCCGGCATTAAAGCCCGGCTGCTAGACAATAACTCTCTCCCCTCACAGACACTGGGGCATATACTGTATCAGCCATGTTCTAGACCACTGAGTCTCAGCCTTATGATAATAGATGGCAAAATGTTTCTTTTTTATCATAGAACAATATCCATCAGATGATGCTATTTACCGCACACAGTACCTCCATTGTTTACCTATATATTCTTGTGTCGCTAACACCCAAACCCATTTCCTCTCTCCATCTCTACATTCTCCATCTCTCTCTCTCTCTCTCGCTCCGTCTGTTTTGTCCTATCTGGCTATCGCGTCTGTCTCTGTACTGTTCAAGCGTGGTGCTTCTCGCTGTGGCCAGCTTGGCTGCTCCTGTATCATTAGCGCAAGGCAATCCGCCGGAGCGAGAGGGCCCTTCAGCCGCCTTCACAAGCCCCTCAGCCGCTTTTCACAAGCCCCTCAGCCGCCTTCCCAGCTGTTTGTTTCTCCGAGGTCTTTGGAGTGATTTAGCTTTAGCTCAACAGTGATCAGCACAAGAGAGAGAGAGAGAGAGACAGAGAGAGAGAGTGGGTGTATCTGCAAGAGAGAGTTTAAGTACACATGTATGAGTGTGTTTAATGCGTGAAAGAGGCTCTGTGTGTACATGTGAGAAAGTGATTAGCTGTGAGTTTTGTATGTGTGTGCACACGAGAGAGAGGGTTTGTGCGCATGTGATCAATAATAAGAATCTGTGTATGTGTGTGTGTGTGTATTTTTGTGTGTGTGTGTGTGTGCAGGACATTCCCACAGACCGGCACTGAGCACTGTTAGGGCAGGGTGCTGACCTCTCCAGATGAAAGGACATTGTTCATGTACTCCAGGAAGGACTCTTCCTTGATCTCGTTATCGGTGAAGATGAAGCTGACGCCTTTGCCCTGCTGTCCTGCTGTCCTGTACAGGGCTCTCAGGTCATCCATGAGGTTGGAGGTGTTGTACGAACTAGACATAGAAACAGAGAGTTACAACACTGGCAAGAGAAGCTGGAAACCGCATGCAGTCCTGTTTACGTATGTATGCGGGACAGCGACCGAGTGTGTGTGGTGTGTGTGTGGTGTGTGTGTATGTTTATGTATATGACCATGTGCCCTTTTGGATCATGGTGTGAAAAGACACTGTGGGTACTGGGAATCGTGAGCAGCCCGTGTTTTGGAAGGAACAAACTGCAAGCCATCTGTTGTCTACAGGGTTTCACACTCTCTCTTTCTCTCTCCCTCACACACACACACACACACACACAGTCCCTGTGGACCGCGACTTGAACCGCCGACTCTTCCCTGCCGACACAACCGAGCTCTCTGAAAAAATCTGTTTATAGACTGCAGGCATCTTCCTTGTTCCAAACCCAGCAAAACGTTCCACCTCAAATTCCCTGTCCTTACACAAACCCAGTCTAGAGATCCGCCTGTTAGAGATGACCACTGGTGCAATATCCAGACTTTAATGACTGCAGAACATCCCCACTTTCAATCCAATTCCGCTCCTCGGTGCGGCCCACGTTATTAATTCCACTAGGAAACAAGGTGTGGAATTGGATGCGGCCTGCCTTGCCGGTGATTTTAACACCACACTTCACCAGTTACAGTCGGTTCCTCTCTGGCACCTGCAGTGATACAGCACTCTTATACACAGATCCCATCTACTGGAGCGCAGTGAAACTGCATTATACCCGAACAACAGGAAAAGTGAGTTAAACAGAAAGAAAAAAATTATATGTGTATATAAAATATTTCAATTGATGTATAATTAATTATAATTATAATCTAAACTAGGGTTTATACTAGGGTTAGATTATAAAATTATAATCTTAACAACAGATGGAATCTCATCTGTTCTTGAAAGAAAATAAAACTTATCGAATTGTTTAAGAAAACTGTATGAATAATAGAATGTAGAGGCGTGATGGAGGGTGAGGAGAAGTTACAGCTGCCTTACCGCGTCAGAGTGATCTGGAAGGTTTTGTATCCAGCAATGAAGGATGCTAGTCTCGTCAAACTCTGTTTCCCTGAGCCTCCCACGCCAACCAGCAGGGCATTCCCACGAGGAGTCCGGATTATCCGGGACACCTGCACGGAGAGGAAGACAGTGAGAGAGAGGGAGGCCAACTCCGTTATGCTGCATGTCATCCCCGTAATACGCGTAAGGCGAGAACTTAGCTGACCTTGACCAAATGAACCATGGCGTCTGTGAAGAAGACCATGTCCATCCCGGTTCCACGAATGCTCTCGTTGTACTGGCTCAGAAACATGTTCAGTCTGTCTCGCAGGATGGACAACGAGTCCACGGGCTCGTACACTTTGGGCAGGTCGAAGTCACTGTCTTCTGGCTCCTCTCCTGCCCAGGTGGAGGCAGGAAGTAGGTGAGCATTGTTGACATTAATTGTGGGTTTGATTTAGTCTACCGTACCAATCAATCGAGGGTGGTAAAGGATGTGTCTCAATGTGATGGGAAAATGTGCTGAAACGCCATCACTGGACTTATTGATCAATGCTTCTAGGTAAATGTCTCTAGATAAGTAGTTCACCTTCACGATTCAGAATTTCATGACATTCATTACCGCCTTCTGTGGACAAAAAAGTCTCGTCTCCAATGTTGATGTTCATATTTGGCTTGTCGCTGAAAGGAACCCAGTGTGAACTTTGGTTTACCTGTGGCCTCAGGTGCATCCCTGAGGAAGTCCACGAAGTAGGCATCCACCCCAGTCTGCACCTCCTCCCTGGCTTCCTCACCCAGCTCCTCCTCCACCAGGTCTGCCAGCGTCCGGTCGAACCAGGCCACGTCCTCTGGGCTCGTGAAGCGATCGGCGATCACTCGTTTACACTCGTGCTTCCACAGACGGAGCAGTACCTGCAGGACAGAGACATCAACAGGACCCAGAGGCCAACAGGACAGGGGTTTACTCTGGGATTCCTCATTTCCCTACAGAGCCCTTGATCATTCAAGCTGAATTTTTCTGATAGTTTTTGAATAAATATCCATACTTTGACCTTTTAAAGGGCAGACATGCTGTCTTTTGCTGACTCACATTTTACATAGTGTTTTGCTGCAAAAACTGATCAATTCTATAGCACAAATGTACAAGCCCTGCTCTCTATGTTCCCACATGAGCCCACAAATCTTTTCATAATGCTGGAAATACATATCTGTAACAAATCTGTAACGCAGGTGTGTGACAGAGCCCGTCGCTGTAAAGAGCATTCAAGTGAGCATGCCCTATAGTAGAAGGACGGCCTTGACAAAGTTCCACTTACGGCAGGCGAGTCGATCACCTCTGCAGTGACGCCGAGCATGCCCTGCCAGACGCGGGACATGTCCCGCAGGTTGAAGACGTAGTGGAAGTTGGCCGGCGTGGGCAGCATCTTGACCTTGGTCGCCTGCCAGAGGTGGCGGGTGACGGGCACCAGCCGCGCAGCCACGTCCCGTACGTCCTGCGCAAAGCCACGTCGCGCGCAGTAGTGTCCTGTGCCTATCACACCTGTTAAAGGAAAGGAGAGAGGGATGGAGATAAGGAGGGGAAGAGTGATAGCGGGGTGCGAAGATGAGCAAAAGTGTTGGGACAGGTGGAAGCGAAGAGGGTGAAGTGGGATTACGGTGTGGGAGAGCCGAGGGCAGGGGGCAGATATGGGAGAGAAGGAAAGAGAGAGAAACAGGTGAGAGGGAGGGAGAGAGAGTAGGCGAGACTGTTAGTGTCCTGTTAGTACCCCGCAAAAATGCTGCGATTTTCTTAATAAAAGGTACAGAGCCATGTTTTTCCTAAAGGCCTGAAAACACCACAAACACTTTCCCAGCACAGAAGGCATGCATATGCAGACATTTAGCAGTGATGTGGTTTATTCCCAGAAGAAAGCGTTTTGTACAGCTGTGCTGAAGTATTCCCACAAGGCTGCTGGCCCTGGCCTGTCACACCGTTACCGTAAAAACTGTCAGGTCTGTCGGGCAATTTTGGATGGAGATGATTTTTGGAAACAGTTGTGGAGACAGAAGGCTGTCAGAGATGATTTTGGAAGGAGTATAAATCGAAGGTGAATGGGATATGATGTCAGAAGGAAGGTTAAAGAGTCATGGGATAAATCCTGAAGGGACTAAAAAAAACAAACAAACGAAAACAATCATAACAATAAAACCACAGCCAAAGGAATAAACAAGTAGAACCGTTTATGGTCCTAAATTGATCATTAATTATCAAGGTTTAATTAATTATTAGGTTTAGAACAACGTGCTGATTTTGCCACGTGGAAGAAACAGGCTGTAAATAGGTAGACCCCTTCACATTGAGGAACTGAACAGTGCATGTAACAAGTAACGCAGCCTGTGGAAACTTAATTTAATTAGCTGCTTAAAACCAGACTGGTATACTACATGTAGTAGCCATGCAAATGGTTCTATGGAATCGGACTGATATTTGATATTTTAGTCCACTTTGGGATAGACCACGTCATTCCACATTAATAAAGGCAGTATGAACACTATGTAGCAGGATAATAGTGCAAATTATTGTCAGCTAAATAGAGTTTAGTTTGACACACTCATTGTACCTCAATAAATTCTACTCACAGCCCCTCTCAATCTACAAGCTGTGGAATGAGAGAACATGTATGTTACACTGACCAAAGATCTTGTCTATTGAAGTGTTGGAGGGGAGGGTGCAGTTAAAGATGGAGAAATGTCTCTTCAGCCTTTGGGGTATGTCGTTACGACCCCCGCCGGGGTGAATCATAGCTGCTAGGAACTGCATGTCCATGATGTTGGTGAACTCGCCCGGCTTCTCCAGGCTGTAAAACCCCTTCTGCTCCATCAGCTGACGCACTATCTCGTTCGTGACCTTAGGAGAGGAAAAAGCAGACAGCGTTATCTTGTTTTTCCGAGTGAGACCGAAACACATCGAGAGAGCAGAACCCTATGTTCACCCCACAGCCATACGCTCTTGCTTGGTAATGCTTAATCCTTCTAGGTCCGTTTTCCTGGAATCGTCTACCGAAATAGTAAAGGAGTTTAATCAAAAAGAATTTAAAACCTTGATGTCAGGGTTGGACAAGGGTTAGTCTTTTTTCCTCTTTATGAGAGAAGGAAAGAGTTTCTTAAGAAAGGAGTAATTTTCATAATGCAGACAGGATTAAACAACTGTTTGTACTGAAACACATCATGTAGCACATTCTTCGTAACACTTTCTGCTGAACTCCAATTGTGTTAAACGTCTACTTTTGACTGTTTGCCTTTCGAAAATGTTTTGGACAATGATTGTCCTTGCTTAAAATATCATCAAACCACTTAATCTGAGCCAAAAGAGTTCTCGCATCTGCTTTGTGTCAAACCAGACTGTTGAGAAAATGTCAGAAAGCTGGCATGTAGAACATGCATGTTCTAGATTCAGCAGCAGAAACACTACCCTGCTTTAGTTACATTCTTGGGTGGTCTTGATCATCAACACATGTAACGGGTTACCTGGTCTCCCCACTCATTGATCACAGGCATGTTGATGTCATCGATAAAGACGGACATCTTCTTCCCCGCTGGGGGGCCATAGGTCGTTCCCATCCTCTTGTCCAGGTAGCTCTCCACGGTGCGCTAAAACCCCCGAAAA
The DNA here is from genome assembly GCA_028565775.1 of Sternarchorhynchus goeldii. Lineage (NCBI taxonomy): Eukaryota > Metazoa > Chordata > Actinopteri > Gymnotiformes > Apteronotidae > Sternarchorhynchus > Sternarchorhynchus goeldii. The sequence continues at coordinate 18,597,445 of JAOXYF010000008.1, forward strand.
TACATCACACTAATAACTAATGGATGCATTTAGCAGCTGGTCACAAACGACTCCTCTCCAAAGGAGTCGATAGCATAGATGTCAATGGAAGGACTGTCAGCGAAAAGCATTAACCTCGTTATGTCCATCAAAACACCCATACCAGAGGATCGATCAATATTCTGACACCATCAATTATACATGACACTATCAATTATACATGCTTGTGAGCACCACAAGGGCTTAAATATGCATCATGTCAAGGGACATTTTTTCTTATCAGTCGACCAAACGTGGAAGTGAATACAGAAGGAGACAATATAAAGAGAAGATTAAGACTCTGGTGACTCTAACCTGGAACATGAGTGGCGTGGTGGCCGAGGAGAAGTTGAGGCTCTTCGCAGCATGGGTTTCTGGGTCGTATTTGGACAGGTAGCGTTTGATGATGACAGTTTTGGCGGTGCCCTGCTCGCCAATCAGCAGCACAGCCTGTGACGTGAGGAAAAAGAATCTGTCGTCATTCTCCGCACTCGACATTCAAGTCGCATAAAAATGGCTATGAAATTGCCAAGTTGCTCGCGTGACGGAGAAGGTGGGCGTCAGCGGAATTATTTTTGCTTGCGTCCGATATTTGGCATACCTTGCCCTGCCGGGCGATGGTGTGGACGAGGGAGTCGGTGCGTACGTTATCCACGTTGGGCACCAGGATGGAGCTGTAGATAGGAGTGGAGTCTGCGGGGTAGATGTAGTCCTCCACCCGGGATCTCCAGTGAACCCACTGACCTACACGCAACCAATAAGATCCTGAACTCGAACCCCAGAAGCCTCTGGTTTGCCTTGGTGACCCACCTCACAGCACACAGTATTATATTATAATAGTATTAGTATTAGTATTATAATAGTAATAATCAATATTTATAAAACACTTTTTATACAGAAGTAATACAAAGTGTTTTACATAAAGAGATTCAAAAGTTAAAGAATGAATAATTAAACATTAAACAATTCAATGACAGAAGAATAAGAAGAATGAAGTAGAATATTAGCATAATAAAACAAGATCTGTAATTAAATAAACAGGATGACAAGAGAACAGTAATAATAAAAACAGAAAAAAAACAACAACAAACAAACAAGCCCTGAAGCAAGATGTAGTACCAGGAACCTGAGTTTACCGACCACAAGTCCCAATTCTCTGTACTCCCGGCATGTGTTCCGATTAATAAACCAGTCCAAGAACAGCACGACGGCGCTCCAAACTCTGCTGAGCCGACCACCTCCCAGTGGGCTGCAGAGTGTCAGCGTAAAAGAACTACCACTTCCCATCATGGGCTCAAGTGAGAAACATGGCTTTTCTCAGGCTAATCTCTCCTGAGGTTCCTCGTGCCACTCACCAAGGAGCCAGAGAGCATTCGAAAGCGTTTTTTTACAGCCATGTGTAACATGACGAAGACACACAAGTAGCCAGGAGTACCCAGAATCTGATATTCCAAAGACAGGAGGAGATAAATGAATGTGGATCCAGGACTAAAGTTCTGAATGCTGATTTCAATTCAGGACAGTACTGAAAGAATATAAGGAGAACACATAGTGCAAACAAGAAAGCGCAAGGAGCCAATGGAAGGATTTCCATGGCCTTTTCAGCTCATTACTCAATAGGCAGAGAAAAGGAGAGAAATGTGGAGATCATCCTTCATGCTGTTACCTGTGATAAAATACTCAGCATCACATAAGAAAGACAAAATACTAGAGACCAGAAAGAGACCAGGAGAACTAACAAAGGAAATAGCAAAGAATAGTAAAGTAATAGTAAAGAGAGAGAGAGAGAGAGAGAGAGAGAGAGAGAACATAAGGTAGTGAGGTTGTGGCCCGCACCGTCGTTGGCAACATGGTAGTCGAACATGGTGTCCCCGCTGGCAGAGGGGATGTCTGGCAGGTCCAGATGGATGTCGTCATGGCGACGGAGCCAACTCTCCATCCTCTTTCGATCGTCGAGCTCCAGAACAGCCCCGACGCTCCACATGAGGGCGAAGACATAGAGACGCTCCATGTGCCCGGAGGACACCTCTCCGCCTTGCTCCTGTGCAGAAACCACCCAACTCCAGTCAGTCTACACCCTCAGAAATGTGGCACCAGCAAAAAAATGCCTATTACCAGCGGGTTTCTGTACAGGTTTGAAAAAATTTGCATCTTTCAAGTAAGACTGTGAATTTAATTTTGCTTTATCGTTTGTATTAACAAATGTCATTATTAAAAAAGTCATTATGAAGTTGTTTTGTTATCAGTTTAGCAGCAGCTGTACTGATGAGCATTCCTTAATGATTTAAAAAAAAGACAAGCAAAAAGGACCCCTCGAGACGAGAAAAGCAGATGACCCCTCCCACTGTCAGAGAGACAGACGAGTCAAACATTTGCCCCTCCCACCAGGGAGTCAGACACTGTCAGAGAGACAGACGAGTCATACATTTGCCCCTCCCACCAGGGAGTCAGCCACTGTCAGAGAGACAGACGAGTCATACATTTGACCTTCCCACCAGGGAGTCAGACACTGTCAGAGAGACAGACGAGTCAAACATTTGACCTTCCCACCAGGGAGTCAGACACTGTCAGAGAGACAGACGAGTCAAACATTAGCCCCTCCCACCAGGGAGTCAGACACTGCCTGCAACAACAACTACATCAGGAGATACAATCATTGTTTTTGGGACATGAACATGCAACCATTAGCCTGACAAGGCAGTTTCAACATGTCATAACGGTCATGGTTTCAATACGCTGTCATTCCCGTCGCGCCTGCTGCCACTTGCCTGACTAACCGCTACAAATAGATTGTCATCATTCCAAGCATGCCTTTAAGACGCAAACACTGACACATAATCATCGTAATACTTCATATTTACACAGATTATGTTTTTGTAGTCTTGTTAAGGAATGGTGAGTCATTTGAAACCCCCCAAAACATTCTTGAATACACATTCTTGAATACAAAACACTCTTGCGAAACAATTACACATAACATACTCTGCTTACGGCACATAATTCATAATGGAGCTAGAAATTGTTTGTATTTAGCCTTAATCTGCCTCATTGTTGAATCATGTTTTCATATGAAATTAATGAAGGCTGACAAAAGGTGTCATAAAGCCTGGAGTCATAAATGCGTTATATATCAAATCCTGGAAGGACCACCCATGGTGACAGATTCAATGCTGCTGTACCTCTGGATGTAACAAGAGCAGAAACATTTGTGGAATTTGAAGGACTAAAAATGAGGCACTGTAAACCAACAGGGCAGTTACAGCACTTTATGATATGTCTGAAAAGCTGAAAAGTATGTGCTTTAATACACTTTAATATTTAAAGGATCTTTATATTTAGTTACCATTTGATTTAACTTTGAAGCAGGGACATATGAATTCTCCTTCGTTAACTCTGCATGGTTTTAGGTTTGTCACAGAGTCTAGAAAAACCCCACATTATGTATCTACAAGACAGGAGCAAAAAAATTCACTTTGGGTTCCAAGGTGTGAATGAAGGAAAAGTACCATTAAAGGACCAGCCCACCCAGTAAAGGAAAGGACCACCCATTAAAGGAACAGACCATCCAGTAAAGGAACAGACCTCCCATTAAATGAACAGACCACCCAGTAAAGGAACAGACCTCCCATTAAATGAACAGACCATCCAGTAAAGGAACAGACCTCCCATTAAAGGAACAGACCATTCGTCTCTACTGTATCGTTGTGTTGGGACAGGCTGGTGTTCCTGGATCAGTTCAGAGCGTGCCGACCGTGTGCAACGTGGGCGTGTGGGGACAGGCGGGTGCACCTGGATCAGGCCCTGTAGCATGTTGGTGCACTGCGTGATGACAAAAGCCTCCAGCATGGACATCTTATGGTCGAGGGACTGGACACTGAAGCGGTAGAGCTCGGGGAAAGAGCACGAGAAGAGGTCCCGCAGTTGCTCTGCCTCCTGGGCGGGGCGAGTCCTCAGCCAGCCCTAAACACACATACACACACACACACACAAACTTGTACAACATAGATCTATGGTATCACTAAACTATTTTGTCAGAACAAACATTTATCAAGTGAATCAGTCCTTTTGCAAAACCTTAAACAATATTCACTTATTTAGGCACAGTTTTTAGATCTGATTCAGCGGTTTGGAAAAACTGTGAACGCGTTCTCACTGACAAAAACATTCTGTGTGGGGGACTCTGTGACGTAAACACAGGCCACAAAGATTAAAAACACAACTAACACACTGTGGTCATTGTTAACAAATTAAAGATGAATACAGATAAAAAAAACCCACAGAATGGCAATGTGAGCTGGATTGTAACTTTAGAGGAGAGCGATGCACGAGGAGGAAGAGGAGGATGAGGAAGACCAACAACAAGAGCAGTCCTATCATATGATTTCAGAACAACGTTCACGTTTTGGTCTGTGGCATCTCCATAAAGGAAGCAGGTCAACAGGAACAGATTCTCAGTGTCATGATATTCAGAGAAGATAATGGGTTCAACAACATGTTTCTGGAACATGTGTGGAACAATATGTGCCTGGAACTTGTGTCTGGAATAACATGTCTAGAACAAGGTGTCTGGAACAACATGTCTGGAACCTGAATGTTCCAATACATTAAAGATACACAGCACATTTGCTCAGTGTATCACTCAGTGGAACAAGATAAATCTGGAATCTAATGTTTTATGTACCTAATACTGTAACATGACCTGTTTGCAGAACTGAACGATGGCCATGTGACAAAATAATGTAATTCGACCACATGAATGAACGAATGAAGTTTGATTTACATAGCACCTTTCTCATATTCAAGGATGCTTTACACACAACCACATGACTTCCAGACACACCAGTGAGAAGCGGCAGCCAATCACACACAGGATACTCTCAACCAGAACCTACAGCCACCTGGTGGACTGCATCACACACACACACACACACACACACACACACACACACACACACACACACACACACACACACACACACACACACAAACCACAGCCCCCTGGTGGACTGTTGGAGGTGTAGTAGGGAAGAGAGGGCACCACACACACACACACTATTTCATTTAGTTTTTATGTAGAGGGCAATTTTACCCTGTGTGCATTCATCCACAGGTATGGGGTTCTCCGTTGCCACACTTCATCAGGGTCAGACAACATGAAGCATCTGTCTGGATGCCTGCTGTGGACTTGACCCGGGGGATTCTGAACGGGCTGGACATCCTGTCCGTATCGTCATTTGTGGCAATGAGAGTTTTCACTGCGAGGTCCAAGGTTACGTGAGTGGTTTGTCGATAAACCACCATTTTATACATCTTTGGCTTCCACTATACTTCCCCCTTCCTAAACCTAGGACACGGCAGACGAAGGCTTTTGACCGAAACCACTATACCCAAGAAAATCGATTCCACTCGATGGATGCATCTTGCGATTACGTAGGAGCAGAATCTTTTCAACGCCGGCAAGCCAAAGGACTCTTTCCCCGTTGCCTAGCGAGGGAGAACACCGCTGCTGACGTAGATGAAGTCCTGTGGCCTAAACCCACTCAGAGGCAAGATACTGAGGCAGGAATGACTGATATTGCTTACCGTTTAATACACTGCAGGTCGTATTTCTTTAGTTTTGCTGGTCTTGTACTGCATATATATATATATATATATTCATGTATATATATTCAGATCCGTTTTGTGTTTATTGTTCTGAGAAAAGGACATTCAGGGAAATCTCTTATCAACCGCGTCTGTCCTTAATCTGTCCCACATCCATCTATCCATCCCCTGTTTATCCATCCCCCGTCTATCCATCCCCCGTCTATCCATCCCCCGTCTATCCATCCCCTGTCTATCCATCCCCCGTCTATCCATTTCCTCCGTCTTCCAATGCAATCAGAACACTGGAGTACATCCAAACTCTGAAGTTTAATCTACATAAATGTCTTTTCATGTCTCTCTCTTTCCCTCTCGCTCTCTCTTTCTCACTTACTCTGTTTCTCTCTCTCTCACACACACACACACACACACACACACACACACAGCAGTGTCCCAGTTCCACTCAACTTCTATTAAATGAACTGGGTGGAAGATTCCAGACTCAATTTATAAGGCGATCTCATGCAGAGCTGGAGGTAAACAGGTCGCTATGGTAACGGGACTCCGGCCACTCTGCGCCATGCCAACGGAACCGCCCTTCTCCCGTCTTCGATTCCCTCTCCTGTGTCCTAACTGGGACTCTTGAAAGTCTGTTGAGCCTCCTGGAGCTACTTTAAACAACACGTTTCAGCATTGTGGGTAATTCTGAATGTCAAGAACCAAATCTCCCTGGTCTTCAGTCTGGGCTCTCAGTGAAATGCATTATAATCACACCATGACACATTTCTATGCATTATGAATGCAAATCTAATGCGATATTAATTCCCATCCCGTGCTTGCATTGATCATTTCCGGAAAAATCTGGATTCGACGGCACACGGCGGTTGTTTTCCTCGCTCACCTCCAGGACAGGGCTCCAGCTGAGCACCGAGGAGCTCATGAAGACCATTCCGTTGCGAGAGACGGTGGCGGGGGAGGCGTTGTCAATGTTGTGTGGTTCGAAGACGACCTTGCAGCTCGGTGACATGGGGATGCGGTCGCCGTTGGCCAGCGTCAGCGTGCGGTTGTCGTCCAGCACCGAGTTGAGGTTCTCGATCCATATGGCGTCCACCGGGCCATCGAGAACGATCCAGATGTTCTCGCCTGGAATTCAATGAGGAGAAATTTGAGGAGAATTTCGAGGGGAATTTTGAGGAGAAGAAAATAGAATAATGATGTTACCAGTAAAGGAATAACAGAGAGAAAGAGAGAGAGAGAGAGAGAGAGAGAGAGAGAGAGAACAGGGAAAGAGAGAAACATCTACATCTAGAAGACCATGTCATAAAGACGGTGGAGAAAACAACACAGGAAAGGATAGCCTCAATAGCCACTAGCACGATTATTTCACTGTATTTCGTCTGAGTGTGTTCAGTCTACAAAGCTTCCGTGCTATAGCTTCATTTGGGGAGATGTCCTCCCTAAACGCCCCGGTTCTGTGAGATCCCTGGATCGGGATGTGAGTGGTGCTTTTGGACAAACGGCAGGCCTTTCCAGATGACAAGCTCCAAATCTCCACAGATTTTTTATTTGTTTTTGTTGGGGTGGGGGGAGGGGGGTCGTCTAAGCTGGGAGGTGTGTGGAAGAGTTTCCGAAGAGTTTTGAGCAGTGTGCTAAATGAGTTAGCTGGTAGTCAAATAGCACAAGGTTGTGAAGCTTACAGGAAAACACTGAACTGCACTTTGGATTTTTGAAGCAGATAAGTGGTTTAGGGCTTGAAAGGTTTAATTAAAAGATATAATGAAAGATTTTATGTTTTTAAAGCTTTTAATAGACTCATTTGCTTCTGTATTTTGTGTGAAGAATCATATTTAGCCAGAATAAATCTGAATAAGTTATTGTGTGTTTTTTCTATTGCCTCTTTTCACATTTACACACACACACACACACACACACACACTCTGTCTATCTCTCACACACACACACACACACACAAACACATTTACACTCTCACTCTCTCTCTCTCTCTCTCACACACACACACACACAGACACACCTTTTTTTGACCTCAGGGTTTTTCTCCAGAGAGTAGAAAAAATGCCATCAGTCCAGTCATTGGTTGCCACATCAAGTCTGCCGAACATCTGAGGTGCTGTGATGGACTTGGGGTTCATTCGCATCTCTCTGTGAGGCTGCCCACAGTCTGAACATACACACACACGCACACACATATATAAATATAAATACACAGATTTGTCAGTATTTGTGCAACGATGCATCAATGTATAGGACACAAAGATGATCTGAATTTGAATTCATTTCCATGTTAATGAACTATGACTGTTTCTTACCAGTCATAGCCCTCATTAACGTGTGGATGCAGGTGGTCTTCCCTGCTCCGCTTGGTCCTAGTGCCATCATCCCATGGCGCACTCTCTGGGTCTCAAACAGCTGGATCACCTTCAGCCTCCAAGGAGGATGGTTAATCAAGCCTGCCTCTGTGACCTGGGCATGCACACACACACACACACACACACACACACAAATACAAATTAAAACTTGCACAAATTAAAAAGCTGTAAGAGAAATCTGCAGGAGAAAATGAAGATAAGTATTGAACAATGTTTGGTTTCTTTTGAATCTCAGGTAATGAAGTCTCAGAAAAGTGACACATTTATTTTCTCTTTTTTTTAGACTATGGCATGACAAAAAGATTTCCATAGCAACAGCCGTGGCGGAGCTCCTGCGTGAGGTCGGTGTGAACACCTGTGTGTCTATGGCCGCCTCTAGCTGGGGATATCCAGCCTTGTCCAACTGGATTCCAGGGAAGAGGTCTTCGATCAAGCTGAGGAAGAGTGGCTCGTCCTCATCAATCTTTGCGGCGGAGAGAGAGAAAGAGAACGGCACATATCAAGCAGCGGGACAGAGCCTGTCGGGTGATTGATCAACCCGAGGGGCAAAGGAGACGTGACCTCAGAGGAGGTCAGAGTTCAAAAAGGCATCTGCACACAAACACTGCTACTAATCAGTGCAGCACAGAGGAGGACACAATTCAGTGGGGGACAGCTAGCGTTGCCTCATGTGTTGTCTGACCCTGGCCCCCCCGTGCACCAAGCCCTGGGAGACAGCGGGACACTTACAAGTTTGGACAGGTTCATGTCCCGCAGCACCCTCATGACGATGGTGGACTCCGTGTCGCTGGGATTGGCCCGCTTGGCTGAGCCGAGCGTCCGCAGGACGGACAGGATGTTCCTCAGGCCAAAGTCATAGTGGACCTGAGGGAATGAAGGGATAACAGAGCCCCTTGAATCCAAACATGAAGGGTAATAAATCAATGCACATTACAGAAATGGGCCAATGGGAAAACCAAGCTTCGAGACCATGAGGATGGAGCTAATGTGTGGGCTATGCTGGAGTTACATTTTAGTGCGCTGTACTTGATTATGCTTAGAAAAATCAGTTGAGATAAATCACAGAGGTGTGTTAAAAATAACCGAAAATGCTAAATTCTAATGATGTGAAATCCAACCAATGGCAGGTGTGAGAATGAAGATGGCCTCACCTGTTTGGAGAGCTGTTCCTCACACAGCTTGTAGAGGGTGAAGAACTTCCTGGCGAGCTCGACATTGTCGATGAAGCCACAGCTGGCCAGCTTGACACGGATGATGATCTGCCGGTCCGGAACCATCATGGCCACCGAGCGGAAGTTAATCTTGAGGTTCTCCGGCAGCTCTTGGCGGCCTGCGTATCCAGGGTTCTACACAGTGCAACCAAGACACATGCTATGAAAAAACTAGCATATCACACAAGGATTTCAGTGGAACAGAACGCTTCGGAAAGAGATCTTTGATGTGTATGTGTGAGTGTGTGTGCGTGTGTGTGCGTACAGTGTATTTAGACATGATACCCAGTACAATTCCTTCTAACTTCTTCCTGTTTGTGACACTTCAATGTCTTTTCTTGTGTTCTTTGATTTAAGGGCTAAAAAAGTAGCATTAATTAGAACCCCCAAAATAACAAACCTCTCAGAATAACACAGGTGTAAGAGACAGATATGCTATTGACTTGTACTGAGCTGGATTTGATTCCTCTAGGAGTGCTGGCACAGCCTGGAGTGCAGCTGGGAAATCGAACCCCCAACCCCCTGCCACGATGCAATTCTCACTGCCAGTGTTTTCCATGGGGGAATGAACCCTCTGTTCACACACCCCACACAGATTAAAAACACTCATTTATAAGTAATGAAATGCAGGTGGGGGGTGGGAGGGGTTAGAGTGCACCTGTCACACAAAATGAGCCTTGTTATCTAATAGCAAATAAAGATCGGGTGGGGTCAGAGAAGTGGATTGGGGTGGGGGGAGATGGAGGGTGGTGTCAGGGGGTGCAGTCAGGGAGCTGACCATGGTGAGGAAGATGCCGAACTCCGGGTTCATCTCCACCGAGTCGCCATCTGTGAAGACGAAGGTCTTGCGTCTCTCTTTCTTACAGGTGAGCACGGTAGCAATCTGCTGCGCCGCCACAGACAGCACCGGGAGGTTGATGCGGTTGAACTCGTCAAAGCAGCCCCAGGAGCCCGACTGAGCAAGACCTTCTCAAACAAACACAGCCAGAAAATAAAACAACAAAAACAAACGCGGCCATTGGCATGAATAACGGTTGGTCATATGGGTAAAACACCAAATATTCAGATCATGAAGGAAAAACTTGACTTGGTATTTCTTGGTTACTCATGGCTATCATACTGTATTTACTTTCAACCTGTCAAGTCAAACTTACAGAAAATCACATGAAGTCCCTGCTTCAAGGAAAAACATACATTCTGCATACACGCACTCTGAGAAGAAAATAGTTGTTAAACATGTAGCATGCTTGCCTTTAAATATTCTTCCCAGGCCCCGAAAATCCATCTGGTCCGAGCAGTTGAAGACCACCACATACTTTCCCAGACAACGGCCCATGTCCTTTGTGGTCTCTGTCTTTCCTGTTCCGGCTGGACCCGCAGGAGCTCCACCCATGTTCATCCCCAGAGCCTGGGCCAAGGTGATGTAGCACCTGAGATGAACATAAAACCGCACTGCTCCATAAAACACCTCTGGAGTCTGTGATCACGCAGGCGACACCTGGAGTTCCAAGTGAGGAACTCAAAAAGACATCACCTGCAGATGAATCCTAACCCTAACCCTAACCCTAAACCTAACCCTGGCCCTCAATCAAAAAGCAAAGCCACTACCGAGCACGTACGACCGGAACAGGTTTGCCAACGCCTCTAACAGGAAGGCTAAGGACCAAAGCACTGGACTTGGTCACCTGTGGGGATTAAAGGAGATGACTCCATGTATCTAAGAAGTGAATGTGCACTGTGCTTGGTGTGCGTGATCCAAGAGGCCTGGCCTAGGTACCTGCTGGAGTGTGACAGTGTGACGTTTTGCCATTTAAACAGGAACGAGTAAAGAGGACCAGGTATATCGGTTCCGGTGTCACCTGTCTGTGAGTGGAGTGATGACCAGCCGATCAGTGCAGCCCAGGAACTCATTTTGGTACACGAAACCCACGTCCGTGATGTTGATCATCATCTTGTCCGAGTCCTCATTGAAGTAGAAGCGGCACTGCTTCAGCCATTCGAAGTCGGCGGGGCTTTTGATGTGCAAACGACACTGGATGGGAGGGAAAAAGTGGGGTGAGGCGCTAACCAAAACTTTAGAGAAAATGAGCACACATGTTGCCGACCATTGATAGAATCTAGCGGCAGCTGGGGTTAGGGTTAGGGTTACTGCTCAAGCCCTTCTTGCCCGGTTAGGGCTCGGAGTCTGGTTTCATTTAAGCATTACAAAAGTAAACAGTAATCGTTATATTCATGTTTAGTGGTAAAAATCCTTCTGTTTTTCAGACATATTTGCAGACCTACAAACCATTGCTGGTAAACCAATGCATAGGCAATGCATAAGTAAACAGTAATAATCAGGATTATCAATAATCAATAATAATGATAGGTACTGTGTGCACTCAGTATGCAAGCAGCAAGAATAAATCTGCATTATTAAAATCCAATAAATATGTGAAATCTAACAGAAAACATATGCTCAGGGTAACTGTGAACTGCGAAAAGCTCGTTTCTTTGTGAAATCTGGAACTCAGTAATAAAAGAGCAGGAGACAGACTCTTTACTCTGCTGATACACACTCAGTGCAAGATGAATTTTTTTTTGCATAACTCAGAACTGCAAATATGGCTTCAGTTCAAAACTCTGAGAAGCGGTGTCATGTTTTACGTGAAACAGGACATGGGGTGATTCAGTTGGCAGTCACTAGCTAGAACACTTTTAGCTATAAAAAAAAACAAAAAAACAAAAAAACGTTTCTTTGGCAAAGGTTTTGAAGTTTCTGGAACTCCACCGTTCAAGCACTTTTTTATTCACACAGACCCTCCAGCTGCCAAATGGAAGAAATGGCGTGCAATGCCTCTATGTGAACAGTACAGTAAGGAAAAACTTGACAGAGAAACCAGAGACTGTCATTCATACATAACACTGTATATGAATAATCCTAAAACACATTTTATTTCAAAAGCTTCTGCACTGAAGTTCACGCATCTTGATTGCTCCCCATAAAACTCCTGTGGTTTCAAAACCCAAATACACTTTCATTCACTCACCAAGTCATCGAAGATGTCCTTCTGATGCACATGAATGGTGATCAGGGTTTCATATTTGGTCCGTTCCATTGTTCCCAGGTCCTTTGTGGTCATATCGATCAAGGTGTTGAGGAGCTCCAGGAAAGACTGGTTGGTTTTGGTCATGATCTTGCGGTCAAACCGTGCATTGGTCAAGGCCTCCTCTGAGTCCCTCGTCCAGATCATTTGGATGCCCAGTAAACCCACCTATATCACAGGAGAGACATGATCATAGTGTCTGCATATAAGTGTGGAATTTATTTTACTTCACCATTTATTTTAAATGCATTTTTTGCAGAGGGTTTTTGAGGCAGTGTATCACACCACTTAAAGGCAGAGTTTGATGGAAAAAAACACTTTTATAATGAAGATTAGCAGTGAAGGTAAGGAGATTAGCAGGGCCAATATAGACCACCTTTAGACAAACCATCCCTTTAAACAGGTAATAATAACATTACTGCAGCTGAGGTGGCCTGCAACAACATCACTACAATACCTCATTTACATAAACTTTTTACATTTACCATCCCTTTAATTAGTGGAGTAAGTGATGGTTCTAATTGTCCATGATGGTTCTAATTGTCCATCTTCTTGGCAGATCCTAATTGGGAATTTGAGGCAAAAATCAAGGTCATTCCAATGACATAATCATGTTGTGTGCTTGTCTCAGAGTACCTGAGCAGGGAAGGAGTCCAGGAAGTCTATAAGCTGGAAGGTGGAGTCTTGGATGGACAGGGCTGCCTGACGAATGATGAGATGCAAAGACCTCTGGGACTCCTTCAGGAGGGCGTTAAGCCACACCTCCACATTGCCCTCAGCTGTCACTGGCCTGTCCAGATCCACTGTTTCCCCCTCACGGGACGATACTGACAGGATCCGGTCATACATCTAAGACCGAGACATACAGCAGTATTCCATATTTCACCAAAAACCAGTTTTCAAGCATAATTTAGCCAAACTTACAGTGTGGTGTAATCATCCCTGTGTTACTGCAATCATTTTGGTTTGATTTGGAAACCTAGGTAACACTGCTTAACAATACATACGCAGGTAGTGGCAGCTTAGTGATTAGGACTCTTGGGCTGTCAATTAAAGGTTGTAAGTTTGAATCCCAGCTTTGCCAGAGAGCTGCTGTTGGGCCTTTGATCAAAGCCCTTTACACTCTCTGCTCAAAGGGTTGTTAAACAATGGCTTTCAAAGTAGCTGAAAATAAAAATCTTGTTGTACTGTAAATATGTATAACGAGAAATAAAGGCATTCTGTCCTGTTTTCTTTCTAAAAACGTAAAAACGGCATTACCTTGTCATGAAAGTGAACAAATTTGATATTGTCAAAGATGTTGAGCAGATGAGCCTGGATGGTGTGAGAGTCAGATGCCTGACCCAGGATCTCCAGCAGAGCCGGGTCCGACACAAAGAAAAAACGTGGGAAGAGCAGCCGTTTTTTCTCCAGGTACCTTCAGCCAAAACCGACAAATTAGCACAGCCAACAGACTAGGAACAAAACAACGTGAAGTAATATAATAATTAAAAAAAGAATAGTCTGATAATTCAACAGTAATTAAAGTTTCCACTAAAGTCTCTACACAGAGTTGGGAGATGGAAGAGTAGGAGATGTACCCCGTGAGAGACTTCTGGCAAATCTCAAGCTGTTCAAGGAGATGAGGCAAGAGCTGGCCCATGGTTTCATCCCCTACGCAGGACTGTATTACGTTAGGCATCTCGTGGGCCCGTGTCATGATCTTCACCCAGGACTTATCGATGTTGGAGAAGCGTTTAGCCTCCTGGAGCAGAGGATGGAGAAAGATAATCAACAGCTAATTCCATGTGCCAGAAAGTACATGACATTTGGGTTGTTCATCCTTCTTTCAGTGAATTCTTAGACGTTTTCGTAAAATTGTGTCAGGACCTTTTGATTATTTTTTAACCTGAACCTGCTGATATGCATTGATATAGGTATTGATATATCAAAACAAGTGGGAGAACTGGGTACCTTAGGAAGCTGTTTGGCTATGTCCCCACCCACAAACACTGCCTCCAGGTAGATCCAGAGGTTCTGCACAGTCATCCAGTTTTCGATGATATCCGTGGTGTTGGACAAATTTTGGACCCATTTCTGGATCTGTGCCTTGAATGGGGTGTTATACCTAAAGAAAATTATTTGATTTAGAAGGCTATTCAATGTAATTGCTACTTTCAAATGATGCAAAGATAAGGAGATGGTGATTTGGATTTCATACATCCCACGTTATTCATATTTGAAATTTATACGGAAATGTATTCAGAGGCTTAGGTTATAATGTAGTTGAATAAAGTTGGGTGGAGTTGTTACTGAATTAACAACGTTTCATGACGGTATAAAAGTACTACTTAATGCAATCTTTTAATGCAGCTAATTTGCTTCCTAAGCCTAACTCTCCACAGACTGGCAGAGTTCCAGCAGGGATGGAGCTAAACTGTGGAGTGATAGATCTCCAGGAACAGAGCTTGAAGTAAAACCTGCAGATTGACAGTACTGGTTTCCACTGCTGTGCTACCTGTTGCTCATGAGAGAGCCCAGGATCATGAGGCTGTCCTCCATGTTGCTGATGATCTCAGAAGTACTGTCCCCACGGAGAAGCAGTTCCCCGCGGGTTTTGAATTGGGCGAAGGTGAAGGTCTTGTTGTCCCACTCGGCTATCACCTGCTTCAGCTTCTGCTCGATGTCCCGCTCTTTCATAGCACTGATACAGATGTCCTATTACATCACAAAAAAAGGAGAAGGTGAAGGAGAAAATTCTATGTAAACTTTGCATAGTTGTATAGAATTTGGCAACACGCAAGTGAACATGACATCAGAGGTATTCCTTGATTCCCATTTCAGGTCCTGAATGATGTAATCACTGGTAGGCCTGTAAACACTGATATATAATATTCAAAATCCTAGACTTAATATTTCATTGCCATGCTGACATGGTTTGGTAGGATTTACCTTAGTGGGCTCCACAAAACAGTTCACAATGTACCAAAAGAACTATAGACTTAATATTAGTAAGTGCTGCCAAATTACTCAGTGCTTCAGGCTTTCATGGCCCTGAACCTTCTTCTAGATTGAAGGAGCAATAAGTAAAAGCAAAGCTCTCAAGAAGCTATGATTCAAAGGAACACCAGACACTGTAGTGTACCATGTTGAGGATGGAGAATGTGTATAACAAACAGGACATTTAGTGCTCTTTTACTAGGTTGATTCATTCATAATGACTTTTGTGCGTTCATCAGTGTTTTAGCATTATAACAGGGCACGTAGCAGGTATGATTGTTCTTTTGGCTGCAGAATGAACTTTGACCCATGACCTACTTCGATTTCCTCTTTGTACTTGAGGAGTGGTGCCTCCATGATGTTGCGCAGCTTGAAGGTGTCTGTCTCCACCTCAAAGATGTGACCTGTGACCTCAGTGATCCTCTTCCAGTGGCGGGTCATCATGGCCCGGTTGGCCATCAGCTCCAGTAGGGGGCAGCACTCACTGAACTCATCTATGGTTTTTTTCAGGTCCAAAAACGCTGGCCACTCTTTCAGCGCACGGGGCAGTTTACGACATCTGCCAATCAGACAAAAGGGAAACTTAATTTCGTTCTTCTTGATCACACTGATCAAAGGAACCGATCAAAGGAACCTGCCAACTATAGTCCAGGGATTGTAACAAAACAAAGGGAAAATGTTTTTCCTAGTACTTAGTCTGTGAGGGTTTTGTGGTGTAAAGGGTATACATGTGTATAACAGAAACACACAATTAACCTCTTAGCGACTTTATATATTTAGACTTTTTGTCCACTCTAACTTTTGTAACTAAGTAACTTGGTTTAGTATGGTGCAGTATAGAAGTGTGGGGTATGATTTTGTGTAAGATATTAAGAATTATGGGAACAATGTTCTGCGTTAACTCTGGTGAGATGATCTGAACTGTAAAGTGTTAAAAAGTGACACTCACTCTGCCAGCTTATGGAAATATGCCCTATTGGTTGTAACATTATGATTTTTTTTTTACATTTTTTATGGCATTTGGCTGGCCCAACAGTGGTAACTTGGCACTGAACTACCACTGTCTATGTCTGTAGTTCAGGATACTTTATACAAAATCACAGCAATAAAATCAGTTTTCTCTCTTGTGACTCTTGGCATTCCTGAGTCTGACTTTTATTTTCAGTCTGTAATGAGCAGCCAAGATTGAGAAGGCTGTCTGATTACCCATACTTGATTGAGAAGGCCGTCTGATTACCCATACTTGATTGAGAAGGCTGTTTGATTACCCAGACTTGATTGAGAAGGTTGTCCAATTACCCAGACTTTGGCAGAGAAATTGAAATCCTTTCATGCATTCATCCTTTTCAATTCAACTTGTTACATGATTGCCACAGAGAATTTTTTTTTGACAAAAGACAGTGAAAAACATAGTGTTCCAGCGCAACATTCACCGGGTCTGGAAGTCGACAAGTTCATTGTTGATTCTTTCAATATGTACGTCAGCCCAAAGGATGTCGTAGTAGCTGTTGACGGTATCAATGACGTTATTGTACAGTCCGTAGAGCTTCTGGAGCAGAGAAAGCTGCTTCTTGATCTCCAGCAGCTGAGGATGCTGGGTAACAGGCAAACCGAAGAGCTCTTCTCCCCCAGTGAAAGTGATGTATTTACGGTAGAGGTTATCAAAGCGATTCTAGAAAAAATATACTTGATAATAACCATGATTATCATGAACATCAATATCACAACATGCATTATGAGTGGACATACCAGTGCTATTGCTTATATTGCAAAAGTCTAAAATAAAGTTTAGGCTAATTCTTAGCCAGTTTGATAACTGAACATGTCCAGCAAATGAGTTGGTCTGCTATACCTGAAACATAATGAGTTTGTCGCTTGCATCTTGTGGAGCCAACCCAACTGCCATGGGACCGTCCTAGAAACAACCAAAATACTTTCACACAAGGGTATTAATAGACACCAAAGCTAGCCCAAGCCTTTTCAGTTGCTTTGCTCCAGTGCTTCACTTGGTAGACCAGGTAGAGCATGATACTACCATGCTAAGCTCGTAGGATTGATTCCCAGGCAGGGCATGAATTGTCATTCTGATAAATAGGCAAGTCACTCTGGGTATAAGCCAAATGTAAAGTTCAGGTCTGGAATAGCAGACACTGAAGAAGCATGGAGTGGAGATTGGCTTTGAGGTTCTTAAACTGCCTGGCGCTTGCCTATATGGCCCTGACCTTCTCATAGTCCTGGCAGAAGTTCTCACAGTCATCCACGAAGGTCTGCACGTTTGTTATCAGCTCCCCTCTGAAGGTAGGCTGCAGGGAGATCAGCTCATTCTGCACGTCGGCACTGCGCACTAGAAGCTTCTCCCAAGCATAGCGCAGAGTGTCCACCTTCTCCATTTCCTCCTTGGCCACCGACAGGTCGAACTTATGCAGCATGGCGTAGGACTCCTGCAGAAACAAAGCCGTCAAAAACAAGCTGTCAAAACAGCAGAAAATACCTCTCACAGGCTGCAGAAACCTCATGTAAAGTTTTACCTGAAAAGATATAATTCTGCAGAAGTGAAGTTTTGAATATGAGGAATTGGAAACCCATGAAGTCATAGATGCAGATATTATAAACATTGTTTACATGTTTTGATATGTCTATGAATGATACGAACCACATGAGCAACATGAGTAAAAACATGTTGATGACAATAAATTCCACTTCTGCAGAGTTTTGTTTACCTCAATGGGCCCCACTTGGAAGTCTATAGAGATCTGATGCTCCCTGATCTCTTTGAGTGCCACCATGGCAACGCGAATGTCATCCAGGTCTTTGATTTGCCGGTTCAGCTTCTTGCTTGCCTCATCCACAAAGTTGAAGATCTGCTCCATCTCAATGCGGTACTTTCTGTTGCAGTGATGACCGAATACCACCATCCAGCTCTTAGTCTCAGCAGTGAGAGCCAGTTTCAGATCAGCTGGTTAAAGTGGATAAATTCTCTTATTTTCAAGCTGACACTGTATTTTACCTGAATAAATTCAACATCCAGTCTGTTGTGCAAAGCATGAAACCTGGTTGATTATTTCTAAAAGTGTTAAGAGGAAAAATATATATTATTCCAAATTCAGTACTTTCAACTGGGATAGAACTACATTAAGGTTTACATCAAACAGAGTTTTCTTCTCCCAGTTGCTTCACAGTGGCTTTAAAAACTGGGATGACACTTTAAATAATGCAGAGAGGATGAACCAGTAGTGACAGTATTTGAGCTGAACCCTGTCCAAGCCAACCATCCAACCAACCTGGAATTCTTACCAGTGTAGAGTGCCAGAGCTCCAACAGTGAGAAATTCTGGTTCAGAATTGATGTCCCGCTCCAGGTCCCGGTAGTACAGGATCTGAGTCTCAAACTCTGACAACAAAGGGTTTCCCTGGCTGAACCTGCGGATGGCGCTCTCCCGGTCCTTTCTCCAGATGTGGTGGTACTGGCTGAAGTGGTCCAGGGCATTTGCCACCTCCTGTGGTGGGAAGAGTGTAATTACTGTCAAGCTCCTCGTCTCAAATACAATGCAAGGGCACAGTGAACTAAATGCCTCCAGGAGTATAAAAAGTATTCACTGCTTTCAAACTCACCTTATGTTAACTTAAATACTTTGTAATTGTTATTTCTCCTCTACAATTTTACAGGGACAAATTGAAATAACTGCATAAATGTAAAAAAAGACTTTAAAAACATGTGATCAGAACTGTCAGAGATGATGGGGAAAAAATACTTATTGAACAATGAACCTGCATTGAAAGTACTTGGAAACATGAAAAAAGCAGTGTGGACACTGAAATGTGCAGTGTGGGTACTGTTCTCTGCAGTGTGGACAATGTTCTCTGCAGTGTGGACACTGTTCACTGTTCTCTGATCTGTGCAAGTAAGAACATCATACCTTCTTTGTGGAGTTAATGGACGAACTGAGCACGGACACCAGTTTGATGATCTCCTTGTTCTCCGATACACTTTTGTAGTAGTTCTTGGCTTGGGGCGGAATGGTCTGGTTGGCCGAAGCCGAAATGTCAGAGCCGCTGCCATCTATCAAATCGAAACAATAACCACTCACTTTTAGACTTACGTTGACCTCCTTTGAGTGTCTTTGTAACTGGCTGCAAGTCTGAAGCACAAAAAACTGTGAACCATGATGAAAAGGGATTTGTGAGAAAAAAGTAAATCCTAGTTCCGTTAATCAATACTTTGGAGACACCTTCCTAATCTGGGACAGGAGAAGAGGCCTATGGAAAACCTTGTGATGCTGGTGTGTTCCTGTAGCCTGTTCCAGATAAAAGTCCCCCAAGACAGGAAGTGGATGGGTACAATGTGGGAAGGTCATTATTGTTCTTACACAAGACATCGGTGTGATGAGAACTCCCAGGAATTTCTATGGAATTTTTCCAGCTGCATTAATCGTTCTGCAACAGCTGGATCTATAAGCAGTTGTTATGGATGGCGCTACCAGGCTGGCCCTGGATCAGTCCTGCTGGAGTGCATCATAAAACGGCATACCAGCGTAACTGCGATGCGTCGCCTCACCATCATCAGAGTCGCTGGCTGCGCCGTCATGCCTCAGTGCCGCCAGGCGCCTCTCGCTCATCTTCCTCTGCAACGACAGATGCAACAGATGCCAGGCCTTGAGTTTATTACCACCTTCAGGCATGTCTGGGACCCATTTCATTCTTCGGAAGTTTGTGAGGAATAAGTGTATCCCTTGGTCTCAGTGAATCCCGCAAGCTTCTAATCCCAGAAAGTGCTGTGTGTTGATAAGTAAGGATCATTCTCAGTGAGTAAATGGAACGTTTCTAGGGCTGTCTAACTTAATGTCCAATTTTGACCACCAGGCTACCTAACTTGAAGGACTAACACCATGTATTCTTGTTGATACGGCTATGCTAAGCGCAGCATTATGACAACTGGATGATTTTTTTTTTTTGCCATTCTACCAATGAAAGCAGAAGCTGCTGACCGATGTTACCTTGGAGATCCTCTCCTTGCTCCACTGACCAATGCCTTTACTGATGCTGAACACACACTCCACAGCTTTGTTCAGGGCCTGCTGGACTTCATCCAGCCCTGGAACCATGACGACGTTGGGAATGGCCAGACACACTCTTGCTCTGAATATGGGCTGCTGACTGCTGCTCTTATGCCTGCTGAGAGAATCGCCTTCCGCTGCAAAGTACCGTGAGAAATGGTGGGAACATTAGTTGGGAATATTGGAAGGGCACCAAGCTAATTCACATGACTGGAACATGCCATTAGCTACATCAATCATGTGGTTTTGTTAGTGGGCTTAGCTGCAAATTACAGCTTTCTATATCCATTTTTCGCAATAACAATTAACAAACAATATTGTGCAAGTCTACTTCTGCACACGATAAAACCTGATGAGGAACACTTCATTCCATTTGCTGTCTGTAAACCTGAAACTGGCACTTTTACACAAGGAATTTTTACAGGAGCTGACACATTCCTGTCCAGTCAACTTGGACAGGAAGTACCATCACTGACCTAGGAAGTGCATGAGTGAGGAGGCATGGATGCGCCTGCGTAGGGCCTCCAGCGTGTTGCGGGTCAGGCGCAGTAGCGCATCTATGTTGCGGTGATTGAAGTGTGACAGCAGCTCTTGGGCCTCTTCCTCCATCACCTCAGTCATGTCCCTCTTCTTCCTCTTCCTCGCCAGTGGAGACGAAGGCCCAATGCTGTGTGCCAGGGCGTTACGGGAAAATACTCGGCCCTCAGATTTGTTCTCATCCTCTCCTGAAGACATGCAAGAGATCTCAAAATAAGTACGTTTGTTGCTATAGCCGTGTCCCAAATGGAATATATCATCTAATTCCTGTGAAAAAGAGGCGATGGCCTCGAGCCACGGGGGTCTCCAGCAGCCGAGCCCTCACCGTCGCGCTCATCTGCCCTGCTCTCGGCTGTGCTCTCCCGCTCCATCTCACTCTCCTCTTCCTTCTCCTTCTGTTCGGGATCTAGCAGCATGTCGATCAGCTCGTTGACCGCCTCCTCCACCAGGGAGCTCTTCACATGCAAAAGCTGGGCTCCCTTCACGCAAAGCTCCTGTGCCAACCACATCAGTTCATTCAGCATCCAGCACCAAACACACACTGCATATGAAGCACCAATTATTAATGCATCACTGGTGCAGGAATTGATGGATGAGGCAAGCAAGATACAACTCATTCACATGCTGCACTGGAGCAGTAGAAAACAGTGGTACAGTGTGGGTTGAACGTAATACACGTTTTCCATTGGTTGTTGAGAAAGCATTCCTGCAAACATCTACTAAGAAGTAGAGGAGATGTTACTGTGCGTGCAACTGTAGCAGTGGTACCTTGGTGGTCTTCACAAATTCCTCACATGTGACAGGCTCGTCCTCGGGCAGAGCGCACAGCAGGGTGCTGCTCATCTCCTGCAGGACGTCATCGATCCGGAACTGCACCAGATCGTTGGCCCGGTCCAAGAGCAGCTCCAGGTCTGCTGGACATATCCGGAGGAGAGATGGAGCATGAGTGGAACAGACGGCACACAACTATCTGCTTGTTTGTTTTAACCATGGAAAAAGGTACCTGTACTTTGAAGCGATAGTCTATGTAAATAGTTTCATAACAATTTCATAGGATACTCAAACTGCCCTTGAGTAACGCGTCACACTGCCAGCTGCGTTGTGTGCTTCATTACCTAGTGCGGTACCAATGTGGCTGAGGTACTTCCCAATGTTCAGAGATGTCCAGCTGAGAGTGGTGAGGCCCGGCAAAATGGCCTCATCCACTCTGGCCACGTGCGAGGTGAGGAGCGGCTCGAAGGCAGGCTGGATCTTTGCCCTCACCCGGGCGTTCTCCGACAGCGCCATCTGTGGAGGGGCCGAACGGTATGTGGAGATGTTGTGTGTATAGTGCAGCTATATCAGGCTTCAGGGCTCATGGTCTTCTAGACCAGTAATCAGTGTCATAGTATCTATTTATCAATACATATCAGTATATATAGATAGATAGATACTGGTTCCTCCGTGTGTGTGTGTGTGTGTGTGTGTGTGTGATATATAAACTAGAACAATCACTTATTAAGTACATCCTCTGAAGGATCACACAGCATGATAGTTGCCATGGTATGTACTCTTCTATTTGAATTATGTGAAGTAAAGAAGCTGGTATCGTTCAGCACTACCTGGAGTTTGTTGTAGTTCTTTTTGATCATGTCCTGCGTCTGCCTCAAAACAACGGCGAATGGCGGAATTTCCAGACCCATCCGGCTCATGCACTCCACCTCGCGGATCTGGGTCAGGATCTGGGGGTCAAAGTTGACGTACAGCTCCCTGGTTTCCGGGCACTTGACTAACAGAGAAGCCTGTAGACCCATCCTGGCCACATCAATCTAGGACCAGATTGATCAGAGAAGTTGTGTGTTCACATTAGCTGTAATTCAGAATCATATTTACTTCATAGTGAGTTCATTCACACTGTAGCATTACAGTAAAAACCTATAAGTGGTATAAAAAAGGGAAAATGAAATACCATACAAAAATGCCAATAATTAAAGATGAAAATGTTTTTAAAATTAAGCTCCCTATATTTACCTCAGAATTTTTACAATCAACATTACACAAATAACGACCTGGAGGGCAAATCAAGACTAGAGGTGCTGCCTCAAAGAACGCAGCAAAGAGAAAGGTTGGTACAGCCTTGCGATAACCATAGCCGACTTCCTTTAAGAGCCAACCTGTGACATCCAGCCTCGATGGTAGAGCACCTCGAATTCCAGGAGTGCTCTGGCCACTCGGTTGTAGTTTCGGATGATGTGTTTAGCCTCAGGGGAGTTGAGGATGCCTGGGTGCTCCTGGATGAGTCCCATGGGCTCCTGGATGCGTCGGTAGAGCTGCCGGGCCCACAGGATCCTCCCCGCGATGGGGGGAAGGTCTCGAGCGATGGGTGGCTCCGCCTTCTGCTTGGTGTAGACACGCGACACCATTTCGATGTCACGGCCATAGTTCTGCAAGACCTTCTGATACTTTTCGCTGATGCCAAGGTCAGGGATGCCAAGTCTGGATAACGTAAAACCCAGGAGATGACAAGGAGCTCAGAATCTCATCACTTTTTGATTAACAAGAACAAACAGGACTTTCCTGATGGGGTTCCTGGCTGTGGTCAGATGATCCTTCATGTGCATAATAACATTACACCTCACCTTTCAAATTTCTTAAGAACATTCAAGGCTCTCTCAGTGCTCTGAATTTTGCCAAACGTGTTGTCCATGAAGGTCTTGAGCTGATTCTAGAAGCAAGCAGCACAGTATCATGGCATGATCCATTCGCAAAATGCTGCAATAAAACTCAACAAATCACGTTCGGCGAGGCACTCACATGCAGTTCGGCCGTCTGTTTACAAAACTCCTCGTAGTCCTGGTCAAAATCAGTCTTTCTCTGGTCCAGGAAGTTGTACTGCTTCCTTTTCATAGTCAACACAATAGCCTGGAAAGACAACAATAGCTTGGCTTGAAAAGATATTTCATGCCCACTGTACACCTCATTCGTCAGCAAGGAAATTCCTCCTTTTGCTGATGAGGATAAAACTCTGACACCACAAAAAAATTTCACTGGCTACTCTCTGTACTCTCTCATCATTTGCCAATAAACCATAAAGTCTATAAATGCTAGATCTATGTTTTGTTATTTATGAGCATTTTAATCTTAATGTAGTATTAGGAAAGCTGGCATCTAAAGAGTGTTACTGAAACCATGTTAATCAAATTCTGGGAATGAGAGTCTGATAACGGGATCGTGTTCAGTCTGGGTTCAAGGGTCATACGTAATCACCCTGAAGCCAGAGCCAATGTGACGGAGATGAGCATTCCGGTATGAACCTCCGCAAAGCCGAAGTGCACACTTAAGAAAACTGTAATTGCCTAGAAGGGCAGCTTAGTATGAAATATTCATTGTCTTTTACAGAGCGTCGACTTTCACAGAGGACAGGTGTTGGTAATAGACCTTTATCGGTGTTTGTTCAATTATTCAACACCCCGAAGCAAAGTGTATAGGGTCTTTCAAGACACATCTTCAACTTTGTTTTCATGGACACTAAAAAAGGGTCTGGAGAGGAAATGAATTCTACAGCTTGATGGAGCAATGACTGCTAATGACGCAGTGGTTATATGGTGTTACAACCCCTGGTGGAGATGGTCCTTTTATGAACTTATGAACTTGTGAAGAACTTATGAGGAACTGGACAAATTCAGTTTTTATAAAGAGCACAGTGGTGATTTCCATACAGCATAAAAGGACGAGTCTGACACACCATGCAGGGAGACATGCATCAGATGGGACATGCACTACACTTAATGACTAATAAAAAGCCATTCTGTTGCTCTGGTTACCTCCCATTTTCCTTGCATGTCTGTAGTCTGTTCACAGGGGGCAGTAGAGAGTATAAATGTTAGGATTAGCTGCTATGCATAAATGGACAAACACATAAATGTTAAAACGTGGACATCAAATCTCTCTGATGGCCTTCACTCTGTGTGTCACACTGTTGTGGATGTTTAAACCCAGAAACAATTTAAAAATACATTAGCCATTTGTGTTTTTACAGTTCAACTCTGTAAGTGAGGATAAATCTTTGGCTATACATGTACAAAGTGTGTGCAAAGTATATTGCTTAACATTTTTACAAAGGCATCTTTTTTTTACAATCCTGTCCAGCAAAACCTGACCAACAAGCACTTTGTCCAGAATGCTAGAATGCTGGGCAACATAAATAATAATATCATAAACATTTCAAAGATTCTTTCATTCAAATGAAACATTGAAAGCAAACCTCTGCAGCCTTCCAGACAAATTAAGAAGATAATCTCTATCAGATCTAGAAGATAATCTCTATCAAAGATTACTATCTGGAAGGCAACCAACTGTCCTCAAACGCCAGGTATCACCTGAAATCTGGTTGCCATGGTTTCCAGGCCCTCAATCTTAGAGTCCTGGAGGACAGAGTACGTGCTGATGGTGCTGAACATGGTGAGGATTTTGTTGAGACGCCTCTGGAACGTGTCGAACTTGCCAAAGATGTACATCTCGCTGAAGTCGAACTGCCGCTCAGACGGACTATGCTCCAACTCCTGCTTGGTTTGGTGGAAGTATTTCTGGTATTCCTGAAAGAAGGACATAACTTTGAAAACAACTTGAAAGGAACAAGTCAAGAGTCAAAAATGCTAACTTGGATAAAATGGGGAAAAAAAGCTAATAGTCACTAATCAGCAAGCTGTAATTTGCCTAATGGCATTTGGGTGCTAGCAAGAACATGTAATTTCCATTCTTTAACAGAATCACATTTTCCTGTTAGTCTATAAATATGGATGAGGTGTATTTTACTCTCTAACACTGGCCTAGTGGGTTTATTAAAGTCCATATATCAATTAACTTACAAAACTGTAAGCAAACTGAAACATTCCTGGCATCCTGCCAAATAGCAGTCGTTATTTGGGGAAGCAGTAAGTGAAACTGGTCCTGGCTCAGTATAAAAAAATAAAGAAATTAATACCTGGTTTAAACGAATGGCTGCTCTGAGCTTCTCCGTTACAACGTCCTGGGGCTGGTCCCATATTGTGGTTGAACTGTTGTTGGTGATGTAGGCTTTGCAGGCTGTTATCATTTGATTTGTGACCTTGAAGCAAGAAGAAAGAACATGCATAAAACAAGCAGGAGTAAGACTGGGCCGTTCAAGGGTCGGCCGAGGAGGAGCCGCCAGCCCCAAGCAAAAATGTGTCAAACTATGAGGGAATCCGCCTCTTACCTTGACGAATAGGGAAGTGATTTTCTCTGAGGTGTTGTAATAACGGGAGATGCTGTGGATCATTCGCACTGCATTTATTAGTCCTGGGAGGGCTTCTACCATCGACACCTGGATGACGACATGTAACAGATGTGCAGGATAAATGGTGCGTACTCTGGTGGTTACCAGGACAACGGAATAATCATAAATAAATATTTTAAAACATCCTAAAAACAATCAAATTGTCTGCATGAATTAAAACATTAATACTAAAACACCCTATTAAAAAATCTAATTAGCAATGAGAGTCCTTGAGGGTAGTTTAGTGAAATTCATTGTAATAATAGCGGCTAGCAGATAACAAGGTTGGTGTGGCTTACAGGGTCGCTGTTATAGAGAGGGTCGCAGAACCTCTCGAGTGTGTAGAGGTACTTCACATTGTCCTTGGCTTCGTTTGCTGAGTCCGTGATCCTAGCGTCCAGATCTCTCCAAGTCTACAAGGGCATACCAAGAGGGATCTAATCGCAAAATAATACTACAGACTGGCTCTGTTTACATAATAAAAGACACAGGGGTTCGACAATATCATGCTCATTCAGACCTCCTTGACATCTGCCCTCTTCACATCTTTAATTTGAGCCCTAATCCAACGTATCAGCTCCAACTGGTTAAGGTCACAAGAAACTCCTGAGCCTCAGAGCTAAACTCAGCAAGGCAATGCAATGTTCAGAGGGAAAAGAGACCTTGATGAGTTTGGATTTAGCCATCATGAGGACCCCCAGCACAGCTTTGACGTCAGGGCTCTTGAGTTGCTCCAGAAGGTAGTTGAAGCAGGACATCCGCTTCTTCCAGTGGTCCAACTCTGCTCGAGGTCCTAGGTCATCAGCTTCCTTCCTCAGCTGCTCGCTCTCCACCAGGACCTTGGAGGGCACGGCCGACAGGTTCTGCTGTATTAGAGCACCTCTGGAGTCCCAACGGCTGCTGCCGTCTTGCTTCATTTCTCACCTGTTCAATCTGCTTGATCCAGTGTTTCATGCAGGCTTCGATCTTCTCCAGGGCTTCCGTGCTGCTGGCTGCCGCAGTGTAATCCGCAGGGCCTTTCAGCGCCCTCAGATCAAACGTGTCACACTCTTTGAGGTTTACCTGGATGAACAGAAAAACATTCACATTAACCACATTTTGCTGTATTTTGCTGAAGTTGTAATCTATATTCCCACTGTCCATGTCAGAAGTGAAGTACTGAGTAAAATCACAACTGTGTTAAAATGTCTGTTTGCTTCTCAACAAAAACAACAAGCAACTTTTATTTAATAAAAGTGTTATTTTTGTTTGTAGAGATTAAGATTTGGATTAGATTTATCTTCAGAAATAGTAATACTCAATGGAAATGCTCAGATTTTATGTTTATGTCAAATTCAAATTTGTTTATATAATTCTTTTTACAACAGCCATTGCCGCAAAGCAGCTTTACAGATGTTTGAGTCCGATCCCCCAGTGATCAAGCCAAGGGCGACAGTGGCAAGAAAAAATTCCCTAAGAGGAAGAAACCTTGAGAGGAACAAAGACTCAAAGGGGAGCCCATCCTCCTCTGGGCAACACCGGGCAACACATTTGATTTGAGGTCCTAGACTAGACTAGATTTGTAGGTAAGTCCCATCTGGCACAAGCCTGAGAAGTCTGTGTGTGTACGCGCACGCATCACCTTCTCCTCCAGGCTCTCCTGTGCCCCAGCCAGCACGGCCACGAAGCTCTCCAAAGAGCTGATGAAGTCTTGCTTGACGTTCTGCGCCTGAGGGTTGGTCGGTTCTCCCCATCCATGATTCGTCTTTCTCAGAGTGGGGATGAAGATCTCCCCCAGCAGCTGCTCCACGCTCTTCAGAAGACCAACGCCTGTAGCATCCAGCATGTTGAAGCTCACGTCCTGGCCGAGAGAAGGGAGGCCAACAGCAAATAAACAAACAGAGTGGTGCCTTTTCTCTGTCCTATCTCACTGGTATTGCTTTAACTCATTTATTTATAATTGTCGTTACTGGTGATGCATCAAAACTCAGATAGGGCCTCTGTAACTGGAAACCAAGCTAACAGATCGGTTTCTTAAATGACCAGTAAACCTCAAACTGTGGAATTGAACATGTGACCAAGGTAGCTTGACTGAAAGGCTGGTCCTTATGCCCCAAAGGAGTCTCAAAATATCAGAACAAAGCAGGTGTTTTCAGCAGAGACAGGCTGGGTTTAAATCTCGGGCGGTCGCAGACGCACTCGGTGGATGTTCTCCGCGGTGACAGCCCTGGAGGTGTTTGCCCGGGTGAAGAACACGCACACGTGAGTCAGTGCGACGTCAGAGCCCTCCGTCACGAACACTCTCGCCTTCCTGCCGCGGGTGACTGAGGACGCGGCAGCTGCCAGACGCACAAGACAGAAAAAACTCATGAAGCATTTCAACCAGGGAGAAGTGCGGTCTGGGAAATATTTTGTTCATTTGGCTTTTTAAGGATACCACCACAATGAATATTTCTGTCAAATCAAAGAATGAAACTGGAAATGAACAAAACACAACGTAAATACACAATCAACTATAACATCAGATCAGATTTTAGTACACTCCGTTTTAGTACACTCACTCAAATCAGTGTTTTATGCTAAGAACTTATTTACCTCAGATGTTTGAAATATCCGATTAGAATATGGCATCCATATAGTTATCACCCATTTTATTAGAAATACCTACCTGGCACCTCTACCCACCACTCACAGACACTGAACTTTAATGAAGAATCAAGGGGGAGGAAAAATAGAGGTTAGAGGACGTTGTTAACCTGAAGAACCAAAATAGAGGATGTTACTAACCTGAATCTGTGGACTCCGTGTCTTGATAATAAAATATGAGGTGTGGAAGGCCGTGAGCGGAGAAGAACTGCTCCATCCGCTCGATCTGTAAGGGTAGACTCAAACGTCAGTCACCGGGGCCGTATCTGCTCGGAGCGAAAAGAACGTTCTGGAACTAATGGCACCCTCGCGCTGTTCCTCGTCCTACCTGGGCACCCTCCAAAATGGCGTCCTCCACCTCCACCTTCTCCAGTCCCGTGCATGCTGCCACCATGCCAAGCACGTAGTCATGCCTACCGTCCAGCTGGGCGCGCTTCGAATCACGCTCTTCCTTCAGTTTTTGCTGTGGGGGGGGGGGGTGTTAAGAGATAGAGATAGAGACAGGTATGTGGTCCCACTGTGCAAAGAAGTGCTTTAAAAGGCTTCCCCTCATCCGAAGACTCTGCCAGAGACTGGTGTTATGCAAATAAGAACGTACCGATTGGTACTGAGCAGCTATCGCTCATTGTTAATCAAATTTGCATTCATGAGTGCAGAACTTTCGAAATGACACAGAGCTTTTAACACAAAGCTTAGAATTCATTGTGTAAATACACAAAAAGCATTCAGAACTGGATTCAAAATTCTATTCCTCACTCTAAACCCAAGCTTGGAATTGTTTATTACAAATTATTATTACAAAAATGTGTAAACAGGTGACTTTATGCTCACCAATTGGTGGAAAATGCGCAAAAATAAACACGCAAAGAACACAAATGACTCAGTTGGAGCTGATGTTTGCGTAAGTACAGACACAGGCCAAAGAAAGACGGTACATACTTTAAGTGCCGTAATCTGACTGTTGGATATCAGAGATGACTGGAGTTGCCCTTTGGGCCGGACGAGCTTCGAGCCGTTCATGGTGAGACTAGACTCCCACACGATAACCCTGGTTCCTCGCTTCAGCCAACGAGCCCAGCGAAACCGCCGCACTTGCTGGGCCGAAAAAGCTCCCTCGTCGGGCCCACGGCAAAGCCGAAAGGCAAAGATCTAGCGGAACTTTTCGAGCCGTCCGACGGCTTTAAACCCAGCGGACCATAGAGCACGCATTCCGGTGCTGCCCATGTCCAACTGCTGGGGCGGCTGCCTCTCTTCTCGGCCGATGGTCGACAGGGAATCGCCTTTTTAGGGCGTCGTAAAAGCAGACGGCCAGACAGACGGGCAGCCGAACAAAGCCAGAGACCAGCCAGACGGGCTGGGCCTCCCCGCTAGAAAAGAACAACCGTAAAAGACGCCCGGGCTGCTAGGCAACGGCGCTTAAAAAAAAAAAGAAAAGAAAAAGAAAGACATGGCAATAAATCCATGCGCATTTTCTGAGTCGATTGCACAGGGATTTTCTCACGCGGGTTTTCTCACTCAAGGGTTTGTCTCACGTGGAATTTATAAGGTAGGAAACAGGCTAAAACAAACAATTTGGATAGGTGTTTTTGGACAGTAGTCATGTATATGTTCTCTGTGTGTCTCTGTGGATGTCTCTTGGCTTCTCTGGACGTCTCGCATCTTTTCGTACAGCCAGTGGCGACTCCCACATTTGCCTTTATTGGCAGCCATGGCGAACCCCATGTGAGATCCGCCCCCGCGAAGACTGTGGCTTTCGGTGTGAGGAAGCTGGCGTCTCTGTGGTTTTTTTTCCGGCCCTAACCTCAACGAGGCCCAACTGCACAGAAACTCTGCTGTATTCTCACTGAGGAAACGGATCCGAGAAACACTTCCTAAATGATGGTTTAAGACATAGCCTGACCATCCGGACACATAGGGCGTGGATCACCCCACCACGCCCTGCAAAAGAGTTCGTTTAAATCACCTCTTACAGTGTCATGTGGCGGATTTTAGGGTTTGTTTATATAGACATCACATGCATATATTGCATATATAGTTTGGATATAAAGAAAAAATATACTTGTAGATTTTTGTACTTGTAGTTATGGGACCATGTGCATGATAAACACATGTAGAGCAACTATGTGCACAAGTTTAATGTCACCTGTATTTGAACTGTGCATCGTTAAACACATGCAATAATACTGTCGTTTTTTTAATGTCAAAACTGTATCTTATTCTATAGAATTTCATACAGTTCTGCATTTTTGTTACGTCACAAGTCATCTCTCAGTCAAAAAATATACCAGTATAAACACAATATGCCATTTTACCTTGATTATTAAGCAAGATTTTAATTCACAATTCAACATAAGTGAGGTAATGATTATCCACATCTGCCCTGTCGCAGTCTTGCCAGCCTCCTGAATCCAGGTCAGGCCTTTGCTATCCAAAACTTTCATAACTATAGAAGAAACAACTGAACTTATCCCAGATCAGAAGAAAAGTTGTACAGACGTCAGCTTGA
Organism: Sternarchorhynchus goeldii; assembly: GCA_028565775.1. Taxonomy (NCBI): domain Eukaryota; kingdom Metazoa; phylum Chordata; class Actinopteri; order Gymnotiformes; family Apteronotidae; genus Sternarchorhynchus; species Sternarchorhynchus goeldii. Next base: position 18,628,705 of record JAOXYF010000008.1, read on the forward strand.
AAGCCTTACGCAGTCACTCGTCTGGGTAAGGATTTTCACCAGTATGTTAAATGGTCCCTACTTGCTTTCGTTAATTTTTAGCCACTTTAGCATTTGAGTTGGAGCATTACTTTAATCAGTAAAGGGACACACTGTAGAAAGGCACTTAGCCTGTAAAAGGACAAGTGGAGATTTATGGTGGTGCTCAACGTGGCATACACCAGAGGCCCCCAGGATCAGGTCCAAAAAGGCCGGAGCAAACACGGCTCACTGATCCCCGGAGCATACGGGAGCGCCCGGCGACGAACAGCGTCGGCCGCAACGCCAGCCGTTGCCTAGCAGCGAGACGCCCCCCGACACAAATGCAAGAGCAGACAAGGGGCTCAGAGAGGGGTAAAACGGCGGCCTTGAACACGAGACTGCAAACAAACGAGACAATCCATGCCAACGGAGGGAAGTGCATACAAAGTGCGTTGAAGGCTGATCTTAGTATTTTGATGCTAAGGGTTGCACAATATATCGTGTGTTGATTTTTATCATGATATTGGCCTTTGCACACTGATTTGTTATTGTGTGAGGCTTCTGATCATCTTCAGATTTTACAGATAACAGTAATTACAATTTATACCCCCCCCCCATCATTTTTGAGAAACAACTGCAACCTAAGTGTTTTTTGACACATATCAAGACTTCAGGACTGCACAATCCACTGTGCACCAAAACCACTGAACCAGAAAACCTAACAGGCATGAGTGAATGCAAACTGACCGTGATAGGAGCGAGGACGCCCCAGGGAAGAGCGTTCATGGTCCTGCAACACTGCTCCGAGTGTCACTGCATGAGTGAGCACTGGCAGCTTTATTCCAAACAAACAAGATCACTCTGGCCACACATTTAACTGCACGTTTGTTCTGCTAGCAAAATCCATAAGCCTGACCCAAGCCACACTAACACACGCCCAATCAAACCTGGGGAGGAGGGGTCCCGAGCCCGCTGTACTCAGCTCCGCTCCAAGAAGCACTGAACAACCGTGTCTCACCTTCAAAATCTTGGACACACTCTGCTTCCAGAGTTGCTTTTGAAATGAGGTGGACATCTCAGTTCCTTGCGCAGGTAGCCCAGGTGTGAATCAGGAGCACAGGGACGTCTCAGTGCCAGATTGGCCCCACTTGGAATATAAGGAGGAGTAGGTGGAGCTGACTCACACCTGACTCCTGACCACCGGCTTCCTCCGGGGCCTGTGAAAGTCACCTATAAACTATTTAAACAACTTAAACCCAACGAAGCCAGGAAAAGCCCCAGGCAGTTCAGCTTCCAAACCATCACCATCCGCCTTAACATGCACACAGCTGACCACAAGCTGCAAACTGAACTGCATGGAGATGAAGGCCACTTCTCCCCAGGCATTTGAACTGGGAACCATTGTGTTACGTGATGGCTATCTTAACCCCCCCCCCCCTTTTTGGATGAGATCTGCAGTCTAGAGAACTTTACGTTAACAAAACTTTCACAAAATCACTTTTAACCAGCGTGTCATGGTTAAAGACACAGCTTGGGAAAGTGGGTATACAGGACAACATTATGCAGCCTGTTTTGGCGAGTGGGGTAATATGGCTTGCGCATACTGCCATGAAGATAAAGTGTCTTTTTGAACAGGAATAGAATGGGCCTCAACAACAGGCAGGAAAAAAGATGGCAGGCATTACTCTGAGAATTTTCAGCCCCGTGATCTAGAGACAAAGTATGCAAACACACGACGGAATACGTTTGCTGTTTTGAGTGCCGCACTCAAAAGCACTCAAAACAGGGCATTTATTATTCATCAAACGCCAAGTTTTATTTTAGTCAAATGTTTCTGCTGTGGAAATGTTTCACTTGGCTATTAAGCAGTGAGATTGCACACATACAGGATCGGCGAACAATACACAGAAATGCAAATGACTTCTGCACTACATGGGAAGAGTCATGGGAACATGTGAAAACTGTACAAGAGAAGGGTGGTAGAGAGCTGCTGCCCTGTGCTTTGCCCTCCTGACATCTAATAAGGGGATTAAATTTGAGATGCACAGGCTTATCTTACCTTGCTCTGAATGTCCAACTCACTACGCAGCATCCCTGCTACTTCAGGACGTTGCCAGGTCCTCCGCTAATCCTCCTCTTAATTAATATTACAGCGCCTGAGGTCAAAACCCAGCGAGAAGGTCACTGCCGTGGCTGAGCCACCCCGGAATCTTGAGCCGAGTCTCCAGGATCGGAAATGCCGCTAATCCGCTGAACGTCCCAGGTGTTGGGTGACCCTCCTGCTGTCTTTCTGATCAGCAAGTGATACTACACTGCTCTCTCGCATGTCACCTGTGGTCCCCAGGACAGAGCGGGCCGGCGTCGCTACGGTTACAGCCACAGAGCGCGGTCTCCCTCTAAAGGAATCGAGGAGCTTTGGATGCCCCACGCAACGCAGCAGCTCAGACACACCGTATCAGCTCAGACACACCACGTCAACTCAGACGCACCACGTCAACTCAGACACACCGTGTCAGCTCAGACGCACCACGTCAACTCAGACGCACCACGTCAACTCAGACACACCGCGTCAGCTCAGACGCACCACGTCAGCTCAGACGCACCACGTCAACTCAGACACACGGACGAGACCCTCTGAATGCAGCGAACCCAACTGAATCGATGAGATCGGGTCCTTATCCGGCTGAAGTGCTCTGCGGTTTATGTGCAGAAGAATCAGTACAGCTCAGGACTAAATGAACAGAAATGCCCTACAGGCTAACATTTTGAAAACCATGTTGTGGGAAGTGTAGTCTGAAAGTGACACAGGGCTCAGCAAAACTTACCTGTACCCTAAAGTTGTCCAAGTCTAATCAAGGATGACATAATACTTCAAATCCCAAGCATATGCAGCAGTGAAAAACAAGCGCACACACAAACTGTTTCCTAATTAATATCTGTAACCGTGCCAATGGAAGCCTGCTGTTCCAAAGCGACAGTGGTCCTCACCGCTCCAGCGCTGTTACATCTCTGCGTTTTTGTGATGGCTGTTTTGCTTCATAAAAACACGTCAGTGAAATCTTAGAGGCGAGGCAGAGCAAGGGATGAGCACTTCATAGATGAGGCAGTCCGAGATGCGTTACAGATATACGTAACGCCAGACGGCTGATGTTTATAGAATGGATTCTTTGATTTCTAAAAGCATGCTAATCGAATTGAGGAAGACGAAATGGCGAAAGTAAGGTTAAAGTTTGGCTCGCGTTGTTGGGTTAGGTGAAGGTCATGATGTATCAAAGCATCTTCACTTGGAAGATCTGAGATAGATTGGGACTCGCGTTGTTGGGTTAGGTGAAGGTCATGATGCATCAAAGCATCTTCACTTGGAAGATCTGAGATAGTTTGGGACTCTGGTATCATACAGTGAAGACAGAATACATACCTTGGTCTCATGCTATGTCGGTACTGCAAAGGGCAAAGGTTAACAAATGACATACTGGGCGTTACACCGTGATCCTACAGCCTGCCATGTTGCCATGGAGGAGGCATGTGGAGACTCCTCATTGCCCTCAGTCCCCCAGCAGAGGGTAGGTTCTTTTTCTCAGGTGGCAGAGATGCAACTGGGACCGACCGGCAGGTGAACGCTCATGGAACGCTCACAGAATGCTCGTGGAACGTTCACAGGATGCTCGTGGAACGCTCACAGGATGCTCGTGGAACAATCGCGGGGCGTGCACCAACATCTCGCACCACCGTGCCTCAAAGTCAGAGACCGAGAGCGAAGCTATGCATTCGAAAGCTGCATCAATATTTCAGAGAACCGTGGCTTTTTTCTACAGCAAGCTGGGTTTTAGCTGTGCCCATGTAACCGGAGACCCCGCACTGAATAATGCAGCAGCTCCAAGAGAGGGCTTTCCAGGTGGAGGGCCATGCCCACGACTGACCAATAGCTTTCCACTCAACACACACACACACACACACACACACACACACACACACAACACACAGAAGCACACACACAAACACACCCTCTCAAACTCACACACACACACACACACACACACACGTTTTCCACAAGCATAAAGAAGTGACAAAACCATGAACCTTAACAAAGACTAGAAATCACCTGCTCAATTTCACAGAGGAGAACTAAATGCTTAAGAGACCCTTAACCATTAAAAGAAATCTCAAGTGTTGTCAGGGAGTGGGCTGCCAAGCAAGAACCACTATACACAAATGGCTAATAATTATCTGCTTCACGCAGCGGCCAAGAAAGATGCCACTCCTGTGGAATTTACCTTGGCAGGATCTCACATTAACACAGGCAAAGTAAGAAGTAAATCTGCCCTGTCCTTTGCCGTTCACTTCCATAGCAACCTAGGTAGCTGCAGGGCACTTGGTGCCGCTACAAAAAACACCAGGTTCGCTTATCCCAGGTCTGTGCCCCGGAATACATAAACAAATACTCCATCAAGCCAACAGAGGGCGCTGCCTCCTGGGAAACGCGTTACAACGCACCTGTGTTTGCCTCAGAGGGCAAATATTTGAAAGCGCAGGCACTAATCGGACTGTTGTGATTGATGCGCAGTGCTACGCAGAGCACCTCCAGAATGATACAAGCCGTCTCTGACATATTTCCCATGGGGAAGCAATAAAGTGGTATATCATATACAGAAATATCATGAACAGAAACACCACCACGACTCTATAACTTATTATCTTAGCGAACCTTGTTGTCTTTAATGGGCGATGTTGAATGAACAGGGTACCCAATTACGAGCCGCGCCCATCATTAGCGCCACCTTGTGGCTCAGATAACCCCTAGCTCTTTGGGCAGGAATAAATTGTTAAAGGGATGCATTAATATAAATAAACATTTGTCCTGTTGAATGGGACCTAGTGGGAACCAGTTAGCACTATGTGAACGATCAGCTCCATTGGTCAGTAAAGCTGAACTCTGACTTTCCAGCTCATTTTAAGCGCATGAGGTTTTTTTTTAACTTAGTTACATTTTGAACTTTGATATACAGATTATTATTATTATTATTATTATTATTATTATTATTATTATTATTATTACTATCATTTTTATTATTAATAATAATAATTATTATTGTTGTTGTTGTTGTAGTTATCGTTATTGTTTAATTGTCATTATTATTATTATAAATAATAACAATAATAATAATTAATAATAATAATAATAATTATTATTATTTATAATAATAATAATAGTAATAATAATAATAATAATAATAATAATAATGTAAATTTAAGATTCAAGTATTCCGGTCTAGCATTTTAACACCATGAATTCTAATGGAAAATCTTCAGACGTATCCAACACTGTTCTCGTTAATGATAATGGGTTCAGTCTTAAACCGATGTTTAAAATAATCTTTTTCTGTTTCAGTACAACTCCCATATGTACTACCTGAACTATTAAAATGCAGATACACTCCATTATTTTAAGAACCTCGATACTGACAGTTAAATTAGGTTAAAAAAACATAATGAAAATTGAATCAGAATGATCTTTTTAGGTCTTGGTCACGGAGGGCAACATTTGTACAATTATAGAGCTTTGCTTCCATCTACTGGTTAATCGCTAGAATTGCTATTAATATATTTATACATTTTTCTACTATAAACATAGCGCGTAATTATGAAGAAATTTGTCAATTTATCAAATATACCTATATATTTAATAAAAGAGCAAGGTTTGTTAAACGACATTTGCAAAAAAAAAAATTAATCTACAGTAATGGCAACGTTAACTAAGCCGTCAGTATATATACATTAGTATTTGTGAAGATGCATGCATTTATGTTCATTATTATGTTCATTATATTTTTGCTACACTTACATAAGTTTAAACACCTTAAACCTGCGATTCGTAGAGATTTTCCCTACCTGAGTGTGTTTGTAAGATAGATGTTACCTGTAGGTTACACGTGAACGAACGTTTTCAAACGTTTCACGACGTACGAACTTTTTCAGAAAGTTTTCGCAAAGTTAATTTTTCTTCAGAATTGTCACAGAAAATTAGACACCGATTTATACCACGGAGAACGAGAGAATTTACCTGTATCTCTTTGATACTCTCAACGGGAGCTGTTGGTTGTGTCATCCTTGTTCTGAGATTTGACTTGATTGATCGAAAGCCGAATGCCATATTTTCACGTTCAGTACTTTTTGTCGAGTTCGCAAAATCAAACGTTTGATACATATTTCACTCAGTATCACTCCAACACCGTGCACCCATATGAATCGTGTGCGCGGTTTGCTGTTACATTTAGATCTCACTGTTGCCCATGGCGCGAACTGCGCTGCTCGGTTTCGGTGTTTCAGCTGAAAGTGTTGTTGCCAGTTGCCTTGGTGATGCCGACATAGGGGTCTTGGGGCAAAAGTAAGCCAACACAATCCATTCCTATCACTCGCCATTAAACGTTTAGGCAATCCTCTTTTTTTGTCAGTATAGCTATGTTAACATACAATAATCGAATCCAACATACTAAAGTTTAGGATTGATCTAAATAAAATTTTTACTTGATAATGTGTAATTCTCACTCATAGGCACCAGGAGGCGATATTAGACAGCCCAACTTTCCGTCTCTATACGCTACTTCATGTCTATGGAGCGCGATACAATGTTTCAATAACCTTATTAATCCATAACGTGAAAGTGGGCAAATGTTGCAAGAATTACGTCGTAAATTAAGCAAAAATGGTAAAGAGAGAGAGATAAAAACGATAAATAAATAAATAAATAAATAAATAAATAAATAAATAAATAAATAAATAAAATAGTCTGTCAGCAACGTAATTTTTAAAAGATAAAAAAGAAATATCGGAATATTTCTTTATCGGAGAAATATCGGAGACAAAAAGAATATATCGGACAAGAACACAAAATATGACCTACTGCGGCAGGTTTATTTTCGTACAGTGATTTTATTTTGATTTGTTTTCGTTAGTGAAGGCTATCTGTACATGGTTATTTTCTGGACCCTTCTCATTTAAACATTTTTTTTTAAACATAGCCTAGTTTTGGTTCTACGCGGGGTTTTTATGCTGCTGATTTCTGATGTTGTTTATTTTATGCTTTCGGGCTGTATAGACAGTTTGGGGGAAGAAAGGAGTTTTGGGGCGTGTGATGGGGGATTCCAGGAGACCCCCATTCAAGACCTCCCCTTTCCCCAGCGTCGATATCGTCTCCAGCTGAACTCAGGAGCGCCGCCGATTGGTATGACTGCTTCACGAGTAAGCCAAGATGGAGGATCAGTTCTTACCGAGTAAAGGGACGTATCTATGTGCGCTACAGTTCATTTTTCAATGAAACGGATTTTCCGTCAGTCTTTTAGCATCGGGCAACTGAATACAGTCGGGCCTTCGGGAATTTATCAGAATTGTCGTCAATATATGAAGTCATGAGCTCGGGGGAAGGAGAAGACCCTTCTAAGGACGGGGCCGACATAGCGGCGTTTTTCAAATCCGGTAAGTAGGTTTTTGGTGTCCCCGTCGGTTTGGGCGATGGACCGCAACCGCCGACATTGTTCGCGAGAAACGAGCGGACGAGCGAACAATGCTCAACCGCCCGGTGGGTGGGTGGCTATGGAGAGGATGATCAATTAGCTATGAGTCTGCAAATGTGATTTCGTGTTCGGGTTGATGATGCAGTGGAACATAGCAGTTGGGAAATGCGCTTTAGATGATAATATATAGGTCATCCATTCTGCAGTACTGAATCATAATGTCATATATATACTGAATCATATAGTACTGATTCATAATGCCATATAGATAGCGGAAGAAAAAAGATTCAGCCTGGTGCGTCAGGAGGTAATGTAAGGTATGAAATCGGCCAGGTTGCTTCTGTAGTAACCTAAACACGAAGATGGATGTAAGCATACAGGAATAGGTTTAAAGCATTCTTCATTATCCTAATGTTTACCAATAGCATCTGCAAAGCGGCTCCTTTTCGTACGTATTTGTGTTTCTTATTTTCCAGCGGGGTACCACGCATTATACCCAACTGTTTTAAGTATGACGTAGGCTTATCTGCTCTTTCATGGTAGAATGACATCATCTCTATAAACATCGTGCGGTGACTAAAATAGGTGCCGAGCACCCTGCGTACGTAAAATAGTATAAACAAGCTTAAATCAAAACCTAATCGGCGCGTGTCAATCAAACATAAGCAGGCGTATTATTTGGTGCACGCGCTGCAAGCCAGTGTTTCCCAGGCTTGCTCCTGAAGTAGCTCCGAGCTGCACGCTTTCCCCCCCCCACTTCCCCTCCCCCCTCACCGCCACCAGCACACCCATTTTATATTCGTGAAGGTCTAGTTTTTCAGCTGATTATTAGAACCAAGGCTGATGAGAGGAAGGCTGATAGAGAAGGCATCAGTTAAATGGCTACAAGGAGGCAATACCTGGGCTGTGCTGCTAAATCCCGCCCATCTTAGTTCTGTCACAGTTTCAGAATTATGGGTAAACGGTTGTTGTCACACGATTTGCAGCTGCTTCCTCCACCGAAGGCTGAGGTTCCTGCTCCGCCTCTGGCGCCTCTGCATGGTTTCTTTGCTGCCAGTGACAGCTGCCCCGATGCTGTGAGGAGGGTAACCTGTGCTGCTACGCCCTGTGCCTGACTGGCAGTCAGTGTGTGTGTGTGTGTGTTTGTCTGTGTGTCTCTGTATGTCTGTCTATGTCTGCTTGTCTCTGTATGTGTGCCTGCATGTGTGTTTGTGTGTGTGTGTGTGTGTGTCTGGATGTCACTTTGGATAGTGAAAACAGAATATGTCATATTACCTTAAACTGCAACCAGGCAAACATCAGCTCTTTTGCACTAGAACCATCGAATTTTGAAATGCAAACTTTATCATCAAAAATTGAATTTATACATCGATTGCTTTTGTGTCAGGATCCTGTTGTAGTAAAAACTGCTGGTGCAGTCCAACAATGTCCTGAAGTTATGAAAATAAATATTAATCAGTGATATTATGATTTTTAAATACATTTTATTTGGTGATATTGAATTTTAACATCTGCATTATTAAAGAGAGTTTCCAATTATGTATCTAAATGTACACATGCATAATAACACAGGAACAACAAATATTCCAAAGACCAGTGTAAATGCTGAAAAAAAGCTATTATTTGTGAAGACCCTTCTTCTCGTGTGAGAACAGTCATCTTCTTTTCCCCTCACTTGTGCTTCTGTTTACCATGACTGCAGATTAAATCCTGCCGTAATCCCAAACTGTGTGGGTAAAGCTCAGAATGGATGAATTGCAAGGTGAGCATCGTGATGGAGGCAGATCTTCAAGTGGTTCCTCTGGGATCCTTCTCTGATATCGGCTGAATCGATATCGTGTAGCACTTCGTACACGGTTACTAAATCATGTGGGAAATAACGTTACAAAGACAAAAGGAGTTTGATCCTTAAATCTGTACTAAAACCATGGTGATGGTGGCTCGCATCATGTAGCCCCATGAATATTTCTTTTGTGCAAGCAGCTCAAAGATAAGAATGTGGTATGTATTTTTATTAAGATTCAACTCCGTGTTGCGGCACTGAATTTGGCTTTCTGGACTCCCCCTCCGCCCTGCCAATCCGCTAAGCCGTGGGCGGGGCTATGGCGTCTCTGACATCCCACCTAATGCCCTTTTGTTTGGGCTTCATGGCCCCGTACCGCCAGAACCGGCCTTGACACAGTGCACATGAAAAGGGTTTACAGAGATGTAGCTGCGTACAAATGAGCTGTTTTTCATCTGATCTGGGGATGGGGGTGTGGGGAGGAGGGGGGGGGGACTGTTTTATTTTTTTTTAAGGGACCAGAATATAGAACAATGGCCTAATAATAGTTGATGCTGTTGACATCAGTAGCACAGAAGCAGAGGGCGTATGTCAACCTCCAGTCCTGCAGGGCCAACACTGCACAGTAGTTCAACGTTTTTATCAGCTCAGCAGCTAATTTCTGAGGGGACGTGGTCGGGTGCTGTGCGGCAAGAGACTCTAGCGTGCTGTGATTTGTGTGGCCCTCCAGGACTGTCTGATGTTGGAGCACCAGATAGTTTCTTTGCCTTTGGAAAAACAGGTCACCAGCTGTATGTGCCTCTCTGGTCTTTGGAGGACCAGCGATCCAGTTCATCTGTCTCACTGGCTAGGACGGTTTAGGAGGAAGACAGTGGCTGGTTTTCGTAAACACCAGAAGATGCATCCACATGACCTTGGTCAGCATGTATGGCTACATTTTGGTTGATTGGAGCGGGGAACAAAGAGCTTAAAGGTGAAAGGTTACAGCTAGGATACTGCAGCTGAGCCCCTGATCATACGCAGGATCAGTTCTGTCCACTGCAAGTTCTGTAGTCGCTCAGCGTTCAGTGTCTCTGCTCTGAGGGGTTTTTTGAGGGGATGGATGGATGGAACCTGCGAAAACACAGCTGGCGTGTTTCCATGGTGCAGAATGGCATGGCGACAAGGTGTGGTACTCTCCCGGAGTCATCTACCAATACTGGTGGGACTGCACCTTGTCATTGGGGCTTCCATGGCTTTTACTGGTGGTAGCTAATGGAGAGTAGAAGATCCCCATGTACAATACACTCATGGGTGGTAACTGACCCTCTCATGAGATCCTCTCAGCGTAAGACTGAAGGGCATCTGAAGAGCGACTAAGTGACTCCTCTCTGCTGTACAGCTCGTCCTGGCAACATCCGCATTGCCATCGTCCTCGGTTCTTCTGGTTGCTGTGCCCGCTCACAGCTGCAGTACACACCCACTGGATTTCTCCACTGTAGACACCCACTGGATTTCTCCACTGTAGACGCCCACTGGATTTCTCCACTGTAGACGCCCACTGGATTCCTCCGCGGCAGACGTCCACTGGATTCCTCCAGTGAAACTGGAACGTGTCCTACTCTTGGAACAAGCTGATATTATTCTGCTTAAGGCAATAAAACCACGAGAAACCATTTGTTACTGATTCTATTATATTGACTGTCAGAACCCCTTTTGAGATGTCTGACTATGTCAACTTTCCCGTTGGTGCAATCATTTTGCCATTTGCCGTCAGCAGACTGATTGAGCTTTGCTCATTTCCTACAGTCTGCTCTGACGTTTTAGACTCAGAGGAGCTTTCGTAGTGGAAATCATTTGCTGTTTTTATTGCGCCTGATTAGGGGTTAGCTTAAAGAGGAGAGACGATTTGTGGTTTGGAGGTTTCCATGCATTGCCATATTTCAGAAGTCTGCAAGATCTCTACAAGCAGAATAAAAGACAGTATTTTAGAGTGTCACGTCAGAGTCCTTATTTTCCCACTCAAGAGCCAGTTATGGATGCAGTTAAATGAAGATGATAGTTACCTGGTTAAAAGCACATTTAACGTGTGAAAGATGCTAATTTCAATGTTTTTCAAAGTAAAGACCAGCAAAATCAGTATGTGTTAATAGGCAAATCTCGATACAAAGAACACTGGCATAAAACGAACACGTATCTCACCTTTTTATCACACAGATGTTCAGAAGTAGCTCACAATATTTACAGATTATGTCTGTATTATACACCTGCACGTTTCTATAGCTAAATGGTGCCCTGGACAGAAATAACAATTGTGTTTAACTGCATGCAGGGGATAGAAGTAAACAGCTTCAGGTCCATCACTCAGTTGCACTGAGAGTACATATCCAATGTATTATTTGCTACGGTTGAAGGATACCACTTGTCATATGCTTTTTCTGAAAAAAATCATACACTTTGTTCCCCATATAACCGTAGGAAAACCATAAAAATGCAGAAGGCTTGCACAGAAGAGACCCACAAACTTCTTCTTGCCATATCTAATTTAAAAGGCATATTATTATTTTCTTGCATAACCATGAGCAGGCATAGCAGTGCATAAAAGTGACACTAATTTTATCCTGGACGTCTGACAGCCAGACGAGACAAACGAAGCGTCCTATGTCACCCGGAATAGCGTACTTTCTCGGACGCATACTGAGTAGTTTTAGCAAACAGAAAAACTTCGCAGTGCATACAACAGGCTCAAAGCCCCAAATCTCGAGCTCTATTTTATTCTAATGATCACTTTCCTCAGGTAGAACAGCTGAACGTCCTTGGGACCTGTTTCTTTGTTGTTGTAAATGAAGCCAGAGGGTGAGTTTATTGTTGTTGGGAGAGTTCCGCATCTCCTGCCTTCCTGACTCTGGGAGCGTGGTATCTGATACGGCAGGAAAGAGTCCATGATGAAGCAGCTATAGCCTAGCAGTGTTGTCCAATTTACCTCCTGAAAGCTTCAGACCATGGTGAAGGCAAACAGTTTGGGCCTGCATTAAATAAGTAGCACTTGGTTTGCTGAAGCTGATTTACAACACAGTGAGGAGCAGGTGATGTGTGTGTGTGTGTGTGTGTGTGTGGGGGGGGGGGGGGTTATGAGGCTAATGACGTTTGTTGGTTAGCAGGAGGAAGGACAGGATCCTTAGTTTTCTGAATCGTTGCGTCTTCAGATTTCCATATCACGCTCTGACTTCATTAGTCTGCAATTCCACACAGGCCTAATTGCCGTCCAGCCTCAGCGAAATCTGCACACAGAATGGCATTATGGGTCATGAAGCAGCTATGCCATGTCATCATGTTGTGAAATGGAGGAAAAGCAATTGGTTGGAGTCCACTTTTGGTTCTCTCTCTTTCTCCTTTCTCTCTCTCTCTCTCTCTTCCTCCCTGCTCACTTTCTCTCTCCTCCTCTCACCCTATTCCCTCCCAGTTCTTTTCAGTCTCCGTAAATCTTTTGAAGAGCCTGTGTGTGTGTGGGGGGGGGGGGTCGTTTCATCACAAATGCATCTCGAAAAGCAGGAGATGCCAGAGGTTCCATCACAAGAGGAAGCTCTCTGTGCTTTGACTCTTAAATACTCTCACTGAGGCAAAGCCGGCAGCCCATTAACAGACTCTAAACGTTAGCGTTTTTCCGTTAGTCGGTGTCTTCGTTATTCCAGCAGTTGCTACTGTTAAAACTGTTAAAAGGGCCACATTTTTGGTCAGCGTATGTGTTGTTGATCTGGGGTGTGTCAGGGTATGTGTTATTGATAAGGGATAGGTTATTGAATGTGTGTGATTGTAAAAGTGTTAAGGCACGTGTGTTATTGATCAGGGTTAGATGGCTGCATGTGTGTTAATGGTAAATGCACACATCAACATAAATCTGCCTGGAGACTTAGGTCTATTTGGATGGAAATTGGCCGACATAAATAATTTGTTCCGACACTGTCCGGGTTCTTGCATGAGAGGTCCGCAGTGGCTAAGCTGCGAAAAGCATCATCTGATCAAAGTCTGGCCCGGGGCCCATTAGCGCTGGTTGCAGATCAGTGAAGATGCCTGCCTGACTCCCTAGGTCGCACTCGTGAGGCTGCTCTGGGATCAGTTGCGGAGGCAGGGGGTCATTGTCAGTCGCTTATGAAGTTATAAGGGAGGGTTTGAGCTGTTTGGGCACTGGATGAGCTGAAAATGTTGCTATGTCACTACAAACACACATCCATTGTACACATGCATTAACCCTGGGTCTCTGCCACCACACTAATGTGCTGGTATGGTGGTCGCATTTGCTGGAGCAAAGGAAGTCAGATATGGGGGTGTTTTAATGGACGGAAACACAGGCTCTGGTTAAAAATGAGAAGCCAGCACTTGAAGAGCATGGAGGGGGGGTGTACACAGCTGGAAGACGTATGTTGGTATCCACGGTACAGCTGTACAGCAGGCTTCACACACACATGTGCACACACACACACACATATACACACACACACACACACAGTCTCTCACTCACAAACGTCCTAGACCTCACTTTCTTTCAAATTCAAATTCCAGTTTATTTATATAGCGCTTTTTACTACACAAGTTGGCGCAAAGCAGTTTTTCAGATCCAGAACCCTAATAAACTAACATTCGTTTTCCTTTCTGTGCATTAAATCAAAACTTAAGCATGCTGCAAGGAGTGACCTCTGACCCTGATGATACATTTTCAGCTGTGGCTGCTAAAAGCATCTGAACCTAACCCTCTTTACATCCTTAGAGGTCACTCAGAAGCTTTGAACCGTCACATTTTGTCCAGACAGGACTGGGTTTCTCGAGCACGTTTTTCAAACGCGCTGTGTTGGGTCACATGTCCTGTTTAGTTCAACGTTGTCGCCTGTTCAGAGTCCCACATCAAAGCATTTTAAGAAGTGGCTTCATGTCTTGGAGGTCTGAGTCTGTTTTGTAGTCATCCGTCTCTCTCTCTCTCTCTCTCTCTCTCTCTCTCTCTCTCTCTCTCTCTCTCTCTCTCTCTCTTTCTTTCTTTCTCACTCTCTCTCTCGTTTTAGATTGCCCCCTTCCCAAGAGCGAGGGCAAGCATGATTTAGCTGGATACATCGGTAAGTAACCGAACTGAACATCTCCTCTCCGGTCGTGTTTTTCCGTGGGCTTCCAACCCTCTCCACTTTCTTTGACTGGGATAAATATTTCTTGGAGAGGCCCGGAATGGCAGACGTAGTGCCCGAATGATCGCTCCAACCCAAAAGGTTTGGTCCAGACACGGCTGGGTTAATCGCCCGTGACGACAGGGTGACGATCGCCGTCAGCCAGCTAGAGGCTCCGCCCACACTAACAGATCCCATACGATTTTCGACTGATCTACACCTACAGGTGCTGATCCTGGACATAATGCTAGCATGACTGTACGCATCGTAACAAGCAAGGCCTTTTACCTGCCTCTTGAACCAAGTGCAGTGTGTTAGTAGTGCGGTCATTTATAATTGCGTGTGTGTGTTTGTGTGTTTTTCCTGTCCTGAGCTGTTGGATGTCTTGGGCTTGATTTTCCATACAGTGCTGGTTCAGAGATACATTTCGTTTATGTATGAAGTGCATGGAGAAGTTCAGTTGGCTGTGCAAATTCTGTTAGTGTTGCTAAACGTTAGAGTAGTTAAGTAAAATGTCTAGAAAGTAAAGTTAAGTAAAATATCTGGATGTACAGTACATTTAACATTTGTTTTTATTTATTTATTTATTATTTTGTTATTATGACTGTTAACTTGAACTGGCCTGTTAACAGAGGCCACTGTACATGGATGAATATGGTCTTAGAGTCATTTGAGGACAGATTCGATTTAAATCATGCATATTTGGTTTTGTTTAGTAATACACTTTAGGTTTGTTGGGTTGTCATTGGGTCGGTATAGTTTGGGGTTGGCATTTGTTCCTGAGAGGCGTTTGTTCCTGATGCCAAAGCCTTTTGCTCATCTGTCGGAGCAGTTTAGTCCACACTGTGGCTCCCGGACCGGGCCTGAATGTGCCAGTGTCTGCTCTGCATCCGGAGTGCTTCTTTAGCAGGAGCAGAACGAAAAAAAAAAGAACATTCCGAGATGGCACAAAAGACCGGAGCGTTTGATTGGGTTAGATAACATGCAAAAGTTGGACTTGCTGGAACGAATCTTAACTCCTTCTGTTACTGGTTCATTTGGCGTCAGTTAGCCTGCAGTATGACCCGATGTTAACAACAGGACAGTGGAGAAGCACCCACCCCCTCCATCTGCTGGCCTACGATCTGAAACTGACTGAACACCAACAACATCAAATGATCTTTGTTTCAAAGCTTCGCTTACCTTGCTCTGTCCTCCGCATACCAGTAAATAACCCGAAAATGATCAGATTTCCCAACTGAGCAACAAAAAAACTGACCAGGGCGAAATCACTTTGCTCAGAAATTGTCAGTGTAATACTTCAATAAGTAACCAAATTAATTGTGTATCATTGTTGTATTTCCATACAGTTATGGAGGTGTATCCCAAAGATAAAGGAAAGTGAAGCTGTTTAGGACAGTGTCAGCAGGAATGTTTTATGGTGGGATTGGACCCCAATGCCTTCCTCATCTCCCCAGAGGGCCCCCTCCCCATTCCTAAACAAGTGCCCTAGTTGGAGTGCCCTAGTTGGAGTGTACCCTTTTCCAGGTCGGCCCCGCACCTTGCTTCGTTATCCAAGAGCTTCCAGAACACTCTGATCCAGTGAGGACACGTTTCTTGATGGCTGTGAACTGCGATAAACTTTCAATTAACTTCCCTTTAGAGCTCCTCATCATTGAGCTGCCCCAAAAGTGTGGAACCACCGCTTTGGTAAGGAACGCCAAGATACATCTGACAGACATACGAGCATAAAAATGATCTGAGTTTGAAGGAGATAAGAACATGGAATTTGTAGTTCATTGGTACACTCTAGTGTGTGAGGTTTTTTGACTCCTTATGAAAGGTTTTGAGATCTGTGAAGATTATAAAGGGAGAGGAAGATCTGCTACTTTTCACACTGAACGGAGGTCCAAGTAACAGAAGCCTGGCACAGATGAAGGTTCGTCCTGAAGCTTCACTTCCTGTCAGTGATGGACATTAGACATCACAGGTTAGGAATGTGTTTTAGTGCAAGACTGGGATTAGTCTCAGAAATGATCTTAAAGAATTATATAATTCTTGTCCTTCTTCCCATAAATCACTGTTAATTGCTCAAAAAGTCACAAACATGAGGTGCGAATTAAACTGCGTGTTCTTCTTTACGCCCAGTAGCGCATAAATATTCACTGTAAATCGCTGTGAAAATCAGAACCAACTGCGCTACATATCAGAAATGACTAATTATTACTCGGCGTCTGTTATCTCCTGTTCTTGCCCAGCAGCCTGGGGGCGGGGGCAGGGCTGGAGGCGGAGCCAGGGCTGGAGGCGGAGTCTGCTGTTGCAGGAGGTCTGCAAGCTTTAGCTGTCGTTTTCTGACCCTTGTGGCACTCCGCAGCTGTGAGTCAGCTCCGCACGAGTTGACCTGATAAGGGCCGTGTCACCTGGGCCTTTGGGGTAGAAGTGGATCCACAGGCAAAACAATAGCGTCTCATAGCTTCTTGTGAACTCACAATAGGCTGCCGATTTGAGTTCAGGGGAAATAAGTTTTCCATGAACCTGCTTTGAATTTCAGCTTTGATAGGCACTTCTGATGCATTTGTGCCATGAAGGATATGAATCGTTTTCTTTGAACACGTCATGAGGAGAAAAGCGACTTCTGTTGAGCGAGCAGCCTCAGATAATCTGCTTTCGGTGTAATATACTGCAGGGACTTCTAACCATTCGCATGAATTAAGGTTTCATAAGATCAAAAGTGACCCAGTTGGTTTTTTTTAGCACAAAAAAAGATTTGTTCGATCATCAGCCAGTGAGTGTGTAATCTGCAGACTGCTTATTGGCACTATTTTTACTACATCTGCCTTTTGGAGGGCAGTGCCCTGAATAGGCTAATCCCGGGTCTGTTATCTTGGTGTCGTGACCCGGATAAACGGCCTATCTGATGCCTATCAGTCTGTCGCTAGCAGAGGTGAGCTGTGAAGCAGATGTAATGCACCAGGACAAATATTCCCAAGTGAGTTTGCAAAGGCTGACTCTGACACACATCCATTACACACAGCCATACTTAAAATCAAGGATCTCAGCACAGCTAAACAGTAGCTCCGCCACTGGATTTTCACATAAACACTGCATCCCAGACATTTCTTAGGTGTAATCTGAATACGAGAGACAATAACTAACATATAGAACAATATTGCAAGATAGTCTAGTAGCACGTAAAGTATTAATTATTATGTATCTGTGCTAGAGGCCAATTTGCCCGTCAAAGGAGATGTTGGAGATTGCTGATTAGTGATTTATTGATCCTTTCAGATTTTAGCTTTCAGCTGTATTGATTGAGCTTCCCAGCCTTCCCAGGCCCCAGATGGGATGTTTTGAAAAAACATGAGCAGTTTATGCATGAAATTGCATAATACAGACCAAACCCCATGGGTTTCAACAGCATCCAACCGCTAGTGGAGCACTCCTGTGGGTTTCTGTGGGTTTACCTAACGTAAACAGGAAATGTAATAGTGCTTCATGGAGGCTTTCCCTGGAACCATGGTAAAAAAGGACACTTTCTTTTCTGGGAATATTACTTCAGGGAATTCAAATGTATTTAGCTGCATATTAAATACTGCTTATCAGGCATCTATTATGAGGAAAGGAATATTTAGGTCTGTAAATAAAAAAATATGCAAAAAACAAACAAAAAAATTATGCATTTTTAGAGTTTTCTCCCCCTTTTTTATACTGGGAGCATTAAGTCATTTTAATGCATTAAATTTTATCCAGTTTGAACTCCTGATTCTCTCATTCTTGAAAGCAGCTGCTGCTGGGTTATTGTTTGTGTTTACCACTCCCGCATTCTCAAGACTTTTGTCATCTCCTTTTTTCTGTCCACACTAAGCCAAGCTCAGGGCCACTCCAGGCTCCAGGGTCCGGGGCCCCTCATGCCACCAGCCTAGGCCTCACATCTTCTCCCTGGGTGTCTCTGTGATGTGCCAGGCTGGATAATTGGCCTTCACTTCACTCTCTAGTGGCCAATTAGGTCAAAAAACGGCAAGTACTGAACCAACCACACTCTCTCAAAGGGAGCTCCATGGAAAAGGAAAAGATATATGGAAATTTTTGAATTTAGCAGGGACTCTTTTTGTGGTAATTTGATGGCCTGTTGCTTTATCAAGTAAAAAACTTTTTCCCCCCCAAAGAATTTCATGACTTATAAACACTGGATACTGATTCATTATACATCATAATCGCCTAAAGAAGTCCTTGCTATGAAATTGAATTTTATAACGCAGCGACCCAAATCATTTCATGCTTGAAGAAGCCATTTATATTACCCAAACATTGCTCTTGGGGTTAATATAGCAGTACACTTGTTTTTTTAGGATATAAACTAATAAACAAACTGTATGATCTAAGCGCTGTATGCAACAAGTATTCAGAGTAGGTCATCCCAATAATATTAAGTTCTAAAATAAAAAACCCTATCTAGTTACCTCTCTACGATGACGCACATGATATAAAGATCATTCGTTTGTGCTATATACATCAGAATACCAGGTACAACCTTCTGATGAACCTGGCTTTCCTGTCCGCCGTGTAACGTTACAGCATGAGAGCCAGAGCTTCTATGCTGCGACTCGCTGGGGCACAACAGTCATCCCGACATGCAACCCCAACCCAGCCATCCCAACACGCCCCACCCTCATCATTCCAACATGTTCCAGTCATCCCGACACGCCCCACTCTCGTCATCCCAACATGTCATCAGTCATCCCGACATGCCCCACTCTCGTCATCCCAACATGTCATCAGTCATCCCTTCACGCCCCACCCTCATCCGCCCGACACGCTCCAGCCATCCCGACACGCTCTAGTCTTCCCAACTTGCTCCCATCCTCGTCATCCCGACACACCCTCTTCGTCATGCCCCTGTAACGCCCTCGCGCGTGACCTGGGTATGATGCAATTGAAGATGTTCTCTAGCAGCAGTGCTCCAGAGCTGGGAATACCTGCTTCGAGCTACGAGTTACATAAGCTTAGCGTACGGTTCTCAGTGCTGTGTTCAACTTAGCTCATTAGATTCAGTTCAGTACCAAATATGGAATTATTTCCTGAATTACACCAATTTACAAGCTTCTTTTAGCTAAAGAGATGAAAATGAGGAAAAAACAAGAACAAAGGTTTGGATGCTATTTTTAATTTCATTTGCAAATCTAATAAATTAAAATAATAAACAGTAAAACTAATAAAACAAACGCAATTGTGGACTGTGGAATATACAGTATATATATATTGCTATTACATACACACTTTGCACTTTTCTCTCAAAGCTGATGAAGGTCCTCTGTTCAAAACATCGTGTTTCTCTGGAAACCTTGTGTACTTGAGCACAGTTCGCATCCCCTTCTCTGTCTGCACCATAGTATATTAAAATGTTGGTGTAGTGCACAAGGTTATACCAGAGAAATGGGACATTTTGTACCGAGATCCTTCATCAAATACTGTGTTTGAACATCTGCTGAAGGACATCTGTCCAAAACAAACCGATTCTCTTATGCACTACACTAAAATGTTCACAGTCCGGGAACATAAACAATAGTCATATCTATGATATTCATTAATATTCATTGACCAACAGTTTTAAAAGAGCATCTTCTGACTTGGAAAAGTCCACACCATCATGGTAGTTCTTGAATCAACAGCTTGATTGTTGATTAGTGAGCTGGTATACTCGTTTGAGTTGGTATATTTTGCTATTTCTTTTGGGTAGAACAAGGATTGACTCTCCTTCTCACTGGAGATACAGATGCCCTCTGGAAGCCTAATATTTGGTGATGCTGGTGACCTGTGTAGCAATCTGTCCCCTCTGAAATCAAGCGCTGAGACCCATGATGCTTTGCATTTTACATTAAGACCAAAAGCAGCTTTCTAACGTGTGGTCAGGAGGATCTGCACTTTCCAGAGTCAGTGTGTAATAAGTCACAGATGATGTCATTGGGGTCCTATTAGACTAGCTTTTAGCTCTCTCTCTCTCTCTCTCTCACACACACACACACACACACACCTACGGCACTAACAGTTCACATACATTCGGGTTTTCACATTGTGGGCAGAGAGAATTTCTTCAAATTACATCTTACAG
>JAOXYF010000008.1:18655535-18670839 GCA_028565775.1 Sternarchorhynchus goeldii
CCCCCCCCCCCCCCCGTCACTCATGATCACCTGATTACAGGGGAGGGTTGCTTTAGAGACTATAGCAGTTGATGGACACATTTTCCATTTATGACAGCTGGGTGCCCTCTTCGTTATCACTCCCTTTGAAAGATAGTTGCATTTGTACCTCCTCCCTTTCTCGTTGATATAGAGCTGACGCTGACTTAAAACTGATGAACCTCTGTAACTATTTAGGCTGGGGGGGGGGGGGCTTTGTGGCATTGACCTACTGAAGACCTACTGAAGACCTACTGAAGACCTACTGAAGTAGAGGTGACCAAACAATAGAGAACACGTAAAAAGAAGGGAGGACTTTTCCAGAGGCCATTTTCTTGGATTTACCGTCAAGCTTTGTGGATAACATGCTTCATGATTTGATCTGATCTGGTCTGGTCTGGTCTGATCTGGTCATTTGGAGTCGTAATGGCAAGCCTGACGGTGCTCTTTCGGTTTCTGTATGTGGGCTTCATGAGAGACAGACAGCGTCGCCTTACAGGGCAGTGCCCGGCCCAGGAGAAAGGTAGGCAAAGCCGAGATATGGCTCTTACAACAAATCATCTTCATCTGGATTGATTTGTGTCTACATGTGGTTATGCCAAAAACAGTTCTGATGAGACACACTCCTATCTATTACATAATACTAATTATAAAGAAAAAAAGGAGTGGCTTAAGGAATGAGGGATCGCCGTATCTTGTTTAGAAGTAGTTCACCGTCTCTTTTGGGGGATGTATTCATGGATGAGATAATGAAGTTAGAGTGTTTGGAAACCTCCCATGAGTCCTGCTTTCACAGCACTTTAAATGGGTACTGTTGCAAATGCTGGCACATAACAAAGCTCTAAACTCATTAAGGTTTAGCTAAGTTTGCCCGCTGCCTTCCTTAGGTTGTAAGACATTAAACATGGATTACCCTCAGAAGTGTTAAATAAAGCTTTTTTTTTTTCTTTAAATATTTTAACCCAATTTACACAAATTGTATCATCTTAAAGTCTTGGAAAACAAGCTGTCTGGTAATGGATCTCAGGGAGGAACCTCGTACCTCATTAAGGTTGCTGCTACAACATTTTTTTGCACCTAAGTGTGTTCTGAATTAGCGGGCTGGTAAAAATGATCGGCAACGAATGCTATGTAAACATAAATCTGCCCCTGCCTGCCAAGTTTTCTTTATCCTTGGGGGGGGGGGGCATTAGTGTCGGTGCTCCAACACTCATACAGAGTCACAGCAATAAATCTTGCCTGCGGTAATTGGAACGTTAAATTCCACACTATGTGAAGCTGAATGAGAGAGGCGCCACTTTCAAGTCCTGGCCGCTAGAGCTGTGCCGTTCCATCCCGAAAGCGGCAGTTTGATCCCCTCCTACAAAACCGTGCCTCATTCTCTCCACTGGGCTGCGGCAGCAGATGGGCACCAAGGCGAGGACCATCCCGGAGGTCTCAGGATGGTCTCACTTGCGGACAGTCACAGTTGGCGATTTGCTCAGGCTGGAACGAGGCTCATTCGGCTTGCAGGTAACCCCGACCTCCTGCCCCGTCCACGTGACCTTTGAACCGGAGTCCAACTCGGGAGTACAATGGTAGTAAACGCCGGAGAAGCGATTGGGTCAGATTGTGGCCTCGGTGTAGTTATAGCTCTGGAAAGTCGAATAGGGAGGCTGTTAACACATACGGGTATAGTGACAGAATGCTGTTGTGTCAGGCTTGGTGTTGTAAGCTGATTTCTACATTGCATCATGGACTGCAGCTGATCCTTTGGGTTGTGGGTGGCAGTTTGGGTCACTTGCCATGGAGAAGGATCATACCATCCTAGAGTATGGCCAGCTTTAAATTTAAAAGATTTTCTTTTTTATCTTCCTGACTCATGTGATTGGATGAGCTACATGGTGATGCAGATTCCGCGCAGGATGGTGTTTTTTTGGAGGGTTTTTTATGGCGTGCAGCTGGATTGAGGCCTCGCTCTGCATGTAGATGAGACAGCCCTTTTCCGAGCCGCTCTCTGGTGGAATACTGTCTGGCTCAGGGTCTGGGAATCTGAGCCATGCTTCATCAGGGTGATGCTGTGGAATGAAATCACGTCGGTTTTCAATTCTGCTGGATTCATGTCATTTCCAGGGGACGGGCGAGATTGTAACCCTATCCTGGCCAGACTATCCACCCTAGGGAAGGGGAATGGTCAGACCCTGTCCTGGGTCTCATGGCATGCAGTAAAACAAGAAGCAATCAGGGCTCAGAAACAAGGCCCATAAAAGAGCAGGACTGGAGCAGGGCTGCCAGCGGAGAGGCCGGGGTAAGGGGGGAGAGAAGGCACCCTGGAAGCAGGGGGTGGGGCTGGAGAATCAGGGGGCACTGGAGAAACTGGGAACCAGGGAGCCGTAACTCACGCAAGGTACAGGCCGCATTCAGGGGCGCTGATGTGTGAGAGAATTGAGGTGCACGCACATGCATATGCACACACACACACACACACACACTCAACCTTTCTGGCAACTTGGACTGTGGAAGAAAAATGAAAACAGCTATGCTGAATGCTAATTCAGTAAAAATGAAAAGTTGTTGCCTGGTGTTTTATTAGCGTTCAGAGGACATATTTGCACTGAGGATTGAAACATAATGGTCAGAAGATTAGACCTTTGGTTTTCTTTCCCAGCGTTGTTTCTATTCTGTTCATATTATTGGTGTAACCGACACAGCAGATTAACTGTTGTCTTAAGATTCAAGTAGAGATTGAAAATTGTTTATACAAGCACAAAAGAAACAGCCCATTTCTCTCTCGCTCTCTCTCTCTCTTTCTGTCTTTCACACTCTCACTCACTCACTCACTCTCTCTCTCTCTCTCTCTCTCTCTCTCCCTCTCTCTGTGTGCTTCTGAAATATGACCCTAATGTTTCCATGTACTTACTGTGGATGCTTCCAAGGACAGACTGTTGTCATGCTAACCACTGCAGGGCTGGCAAATGTGATGTATATTAGATATCATTCACAATAAGCAAAAATTTAATAATTATTTGGCTATTAAAACCACTGTGACTTCAGGCTTGATTTGCTTTGCCTTACCCTAATGTTCTATTTCCCTTCTCTCTTTTTAACATTAGCTGTTTTTTTCTCTGAATACTCATTACCTGTTAACACGGGACCAGTCCAAGGATACTTGTTAAGCGATTCCCTCTCACTCTGTAGATTAGCTTAGCTTAGATTGATTTGGACAGGCACAATGAAATGCGTGCTTTGTCGGGGACTCAGAGGGCTGGCCTACACCCGCACCGCGGCATGGAGAAAGCCTTACCTCTGATACTACACTATATTTACTTCAGCGCTAAAAAACAAACAAACAAACAAACAAAAAAAACAGTGCGCGTCCTCATGCTGGCCAATACACATGCACACAGAGAAGCAGGAATTCACACGTTCGTGTTGTCGTACCCAGCTTACAGAGCTGTAGAAAGACCTCCCCTTGTGTTGGTGGCATCACGCCCACAGCTAATGTTAGATGTTAAACCTCTCTGTTTTAATCCAGTCTTAAAGTGAGCGTGAAGGAGTTTATCATGATTTATTTTGATTATGAAAAATGAAAGAACAATGGCAAAAAAGTGGCCTGTTTTTAAACCTTAAATTGTATAATAGTATATAATACCACAATATATTATAATAAGTAAAATTGGTTTTAAAAAAAAAAGTTAAATGTTCACTGAGTGATAACGTAGTGTTGTCAATTGATCTGCAGTACTGTAGCGCTCTTTGAATGGGAGAAGGACGCTCCGGGCGTCTAATGACTACAGCGATAACCGCGACGCGTTCCCAGCAGATCCGTGATTGATTGTTGTGACGGGGAGTACAGAGCTGTGATTCTTCCTTTAATCGCCGGTTTTTCCGTCGTTAGCTGTTGCGGTGCCAGTGGAACGTATCATAACTGTTAGGCTACTTTAAGAGCTCGTACGAGTTTGATCTATTGCACTCCCAGAAACAGCCTTTTGAGCTTCTCTGATGTCGCGTCGGTTGCGACAGCTTGTGAGGTTTTGCGCCGAAGGTGTCGGTCGCGTCGAGCCTTCCGCTCGGATCCATGCCGAAGCACCACCCTGCGGTTCGTTTTATTTGCAATTGGGACTTTGTGCATTCATTAAGATGAGTATTTAACATTTAGCGGTTAAGATGAACTTGTAAGGTCTTGGCTTGAGATCTTGAGATGTCCTGTTTTGTTAGCCCACTAATAAACTGCCTGACTGATAGCAGTAAAAGATGATGACTACTAGCATTCATTGGTTGTTACCTTTTGTGGTCGAACGACTGAAGTTCTCGAGAAAGGTTATTTACATCGAATGCCATCATTTTATACTGCATTGCACCACTGCGCACTGCCACGGTCCTAACTGACTTAATATCAATGTATTTCAGTGCGCGCGCACATAAAACAGTGAATGAAGGTGTGTGTATATATATATATATATATATATAAAACAGTGAATTAAGAAGTGTCCACCATTTATATTACTATTTAGGTCCCTAAATATTACTATCTATTACTGGTAATAGTAGATATTAATAACAGATATTACTATCTATTTAAGTCCCTAATAGATATAGCAATAAAATACAATTATTGCAGATGGAGAAAATAAAGAATAGTTACACACAAAATTTCTGCTACCCACAGCTGAAAGAGTAATGATGGGGGAAAAAAGTACTGTAATCATTCAGAGCTGTAGATCTGCGTTCAAGGCCATGGTACACAATGCTGTTATTTGATTGGTTTGACTCTATCATATGCAGATCGTGATTTGTCAACCATAAGCTGTCAGGATCATGATACTGTAGATCACACCAAAGATTCATGGCTTCCTGGTCCCACGTTTGAAGTTTTATGCCGTTTACGACCTTTCAAGATGAGACTTTATCGTTACGCAGCGGTTGGAGATTTACGCTCATTTCAGCAGTGAGTTTCTCGGCCGATCCGTTACTGACCAAGGAACAGCCTCGGTGCGCCATCAGCATCCTGCAGTGTACGCGTTGGGCAGCAGACGCTGACCCCAGATCAGTCTGCTTGGCAGACGCTATTTAGCAGCTCATCACGGCCTATAATAGACCATTTGTGTTTAAACAACAGGCAGCCGATGCCTGTTTGCTATAAACTTTTCAGCTGACTGACCCATGGGTAAAAAGTTTTTAACCACATGACACTGGATGACCAAGTGCGATATTAATATATTTTGAGGCATGACGCAAGAAATTGCGCGAAGGCAAGCTACGTTTTCAAACACCCCTGATGGTGTCGACAGTTGCCCTGGCGTCGGACGTTCCATAACAGATCTCAGTGAGTATTATGGGATTGTTCTGTTCTGTACAGTCAGCTCACACGTATTGGGGGGGGGCAATTTAGACAATGTCAAAACTAGAGTAGATGCGACATGAGAACCGAGCTGAGATTGTTATATTCTTTCTTTCTTACTCACACACACACACACACACACACACACACTCACACCCTCCAGCCTTTTGACTGAAGCCCTCTGCAGTAACCAAGTTTCCTCCCACCACGCTGGCCGGTTTTGGTCCAGTGACATAATCCATCATGTGGCACTAAGCTAAGGGAGTCGAGAGTGGACGCTTCAGCGTGTTGGAAATGTCGTCCGGCCATTTTGGGTCCCAAACACGACAGGGAGATGCCTGTTTACATCTGCCTGTTTCTTCCGCCATTCGTTTTGAACGTCCCTTTGAAGAAGACAGTCGAGATGCTCGAAGGTTATTTCGCTGTTGACCTTGCAGGTGCAAAGGTCAGAGTTGCTTGAGCCTGTTTGATAGTCTGATTATTAGACCTGAGCTGTCAAATAAAAATATTTTTCTCCTCTCCTAAACCAAAAAATTGTCATCAATGAATATTTTTCAGACTATTTATACTGGATATATATTAAATATCCATTTCATGCACACCTTACAGTTTAAAGCATGAGGTATTCACCTATCTATAGAATATGAGGGGGTGGGGCATTGGATTTGATAAACTACGTCTACTGACCTTGGGGGCGGAACCTAAAAAGTTTTCTGCTTGTCTCCTGAGATTAGCCTCATTCTGACGCGCATAAATTAGCTGCAATCTCCAGTGTACTGTTGATGACCTCCTGTAGATGTAAAAAAAAACCAAACAAACAAACAAACAAAAAACAACAACCTGGTTTGCTCTCTCTGTCCGTTCCTGAGGCCTTAAGCTTATAGCATTTGGGGAGTAGGTGGGACTCCTGTCTGGATGCACTTGGAGCCAGGGATAACGGACATCAGAATGGTGTGTTTGTGACGTTGGGGGGGGGCTGGGGGTACTTTGTATTCCTCAGCAGTGTTAGTGGGAATTCCAGACTAACATCTTATTCCAATCGTCTGTGTCTTTGTAGGGTTCAACAGAAATGAGGAGTTGAAGGCTATCGAAGTGTTGCCCATCCTCAAAGAGAAGGTGGCCTTTGTCTCAGGTGAGTTAACACCCCTCAGCACCGCTACCTGTACACTAAACCCAACGCTAACATACCGTTTTCACAGGGTCTCATCTAAACTACTTGCTCTTCCTGAACCATTTCCTGTATAATGCTTCGAGAAAAACCAGGCATGGCATAAACGTCAGAGGGAAGAGCTTATTTTGGAGCTGATCTTCAGAGCTCTCCGTAAGGTGACGACGGACTGAATGTTCAGAGGCGCTTCCTGGAAGCGAACGTCCACAGCTGGGTTGTACCGCGTTGCTGACTACGATCGCGGCTTGCCGTGAAATGGCCATCCAGGCAAAATTAATCCCACTCATGCAAACAGAAGAGGCGTCCGCAGTCACGGCGATAACACATGTTTTTTACGTTTGTGGTCAACAGGCTAGAGTTAAAATTTTATGTTTATCTTAGTAGCTGCTTTACTGGCCAGACAAAGAATGTGTTTTTTACTCGCTATTTTCTCTACGTGTTGGCGGCAATCATGCTAGATGTTGCATGCGATCGTAGCACGTAAATGAAGGCCCATGGCGGGAATGACACAGGGGGCAAAGGTCAAACTATGCTCGCGCTTGACATTCACCTTTGTGGTTGGTTTTTTTTTTGTGTGTGTTTTGTGTTTTACTGTGGAACTTCTGTAAAACGAACCGAACAGGATGTAGCCAAAATACAAAAAGTTTGTGTTAGTATGTGCTTCTCAGTGTGCACCAATCCAGTACTACGTCATACTGTTTGTGCCGTATGGGCAAAGGCCTCAAGAAGGCCCTTTTTCTGTACCTGTAAGGAAACGGTAATCCCGTAATCCCAGTAATAATCCCATAATCCCAATCTCGTGTGTCAGTCTTATTCTTTATTGTTCTCCCTCTGCTTTCATTTCCACGCTTGATTTAGTGACATGTGCTTTAAATCGTGCAACATTATATTATATTACACCCTTTGCACCAGTCACTGTTCTGCACTGTACAGTGTTCTGGTTGGTTTCTGTAAAGAGGCATGAACTGAGACCTGGTGTTCTTCCATGGTCTGGGACTGATTTGTGTTTGTGTGTGTCTGTGTGTGTGCGTGTAGGAGGCAGAGACAGGCGGGGCGGCCCTGTCCTTACCTTCCCAGCCAGGAGTAACCATGACAGGGTTAGGCAGGACGATCTCCGTCGCCTCATTGGCTACCTCGCTGGCATCCCCAGGTAATCTCATCACCTTCGTACTGGCAAGAGTGAAAGCACATTTCTTTTTATCGTAAAGACACATTTCAGAAGCTCCTGTTCTGCCTTTTTGCGTAGTCAAGGGATTGTTGTTTTCGAAGTTAAGCTAGGTCGTGCTTAAACTTGGTACGTTTTGGTTTGTTTGCTTGTTTGCGGTGTGGTCGGCGTCTGGTTTGGGCACAGCGAGGAGGTGAGTTGCCACGGATTCACGGTCATCGTGGACATGCGCGGCTCCAAGTGGGACTCCATCAAGCCATTGCTGAAGATCCTGCAGGAGTCCTTCCCACGCTGCATCCACGTGGCCCTCATCATCAAGCCCGACAACTTCTGGCAGAAACAGAGAACCAATTTCGGCAGCTCTAAGTTCGAGTTCGAGGTGAGATGGGACATTCTTTTGGGGGGGAGGGGGGATTGTTGTTTTACGCTCTATGAAAGGCTTGTGCTGCTCTGTTGCATGCAAGATAAGAGAGGGGAGCTATAACCAGAACAGAATCTGTTCAAATGCGAGGGACAGATGTGCTCGAGCGTAAAGAGCGAATAGCCTGCAGCGATGTATAAAAAGAAACAGAGCTGTTAAAATGAGTGTTTGACCTGTTTAAATGAAGGCATGGAATGGATACACTCACAACACAGCCAACGCTCAGATTATGGGGGTTCAGACCTTCCGTTTTTTTGGGGGGCTTCTTCTTTGAAACCTTATTTCCTGTCTACCTGTGAGCTTTTGGAACGTAAGAGTTTAATGATCCTCCATTCCGTCCTCTCTGTAGACCATCATGGTGTCTCTGGAGGGTCTTTCCAAGGTGGTGGAACCTTCGCAGCTGACGGCTGACTTCGACGGAAGCCTGGACTACGACCACGACGAGTGGATCGAGGTGCGCATGGCCTTCGAGGAGTTTGCGGGCGGGGCGGCACGTGCACTCGCCCGCCTGGACGAGCTCCAGGGCCTGGTGGCGCCACGTGAGTTGCCTGGCGACCTGGATGCGGCCCGCCGTGCCATGGAGGAGCATGCCTCGCTCAAGAAGCGCATCGCAAAGGCGCCAGCCGAGGAGCTGGATGGCGAGGGCCGCCGCCTGCTGCAGCGCGTGGAGAGGGGGCGGGGTGGCGACGCCCACGGCCTCGCCCCCAGGGTGTCGGCGCTGCTCGACAAGCTGCACGGCGCCCGGCAGCACCTGCACCAGGCCTGGCACGCTCGAAAGCTCCGCCTCGACCAGTGCTTCCAGCTCCGCCTCTTTGAGCAGGATGCAGAGAAGGTGGGGACAGCATGACGGGGTAGGGTTTGAGGGTGGGCTGTGTGACCTTTCTGATAACCTCTGCTTGCTCAGAAGTCTCTCCCTCCAAAAAAGTAACAAAAGAGACAGGTCTGGTTTTACCCCCGCCTCCAGCTCCACCTCCAAGGGGAACCAGGGGTAGAGTCTGCATTTTTGTGTAGAGTGTGCAATCCTGGTCCTCTGAAAGTACCTACACACTCAACAAGGATGAGGCACGTTAGTGCCGTTGAAGAAGAGGACAGAGACGTCACACAGCACCACAGATGAACATAACCCCCCTGAAGTATTTAGGTATGCTAGTGACCTCTTGGGTCCTAAAGCCTCCTGACCCATGCGTTAGCTATTAGCTTCGGTGTCCAGGGACTGATTCAGTACTGCCCACAGATGGATTCCTGGTCAATTCATGGTTCCTAGGAAATCCCTTTGTTCCAGATAAGAGTGTTTATGTAGTTAGGAAGAGCTCTGGTTCTCCTGTGTGATGTTCTAACACCTAGGCTTGTTTGAATGTGAGAAAATGCTGGGTGAAACTGGGTCAGGAGATATGCCGTTTATCCTGGGCCGATCTTGGGTTATACCTGGAATCGCCATCCATGGATCTTATCTGAAGAGATCTAGTCTTTTCCACATGCAGCAGAGGGCAGAGAGGGGAACCTTGCAGGTGGTGTTCTGTTTGTGAACTGTCTGCACATACGTGAAATTCTCTTCAACCCCACAAGCTTTTTCAGGACGTGCTGCTAGGACAAGGGCATTGGACAACCAAGCTAAGACGCAAATATTCATTTCAGAGTTGTTGCTAGATCACATTAAACACCTCAGGGGAGCAGCCCTGCCTTATATGCTCTGATAAGCTGGTGTAATGTCATCCATAGGATGGAAAACTGGCACATGAGGATATTTGTCGGACTTCTTAGAAGGTACCAGTACAGAAGCATTCTGATTTAACAGTGAAAAATGAAGCTAGAGAAGCTTTTCGAGGAGCTGTTTGAAGGAGCAAAACCAAAAGCCAAAAGAGGGCATGTCTCTGCATACATTTGACCAGACGCTACATACTCAAGAGGAAAGTGAGCAGAGAGACAGTCACACAGGGCCTGGTCCACAAAGTGGCACATACTGGAATATAGGTGGAGGTGGCTTTGAAGCTGGAACAGGGAGGTGGATGTGCAAATATTTCAGGGTGGCAGCAAATTTGATAGGATGAACGTGAAAGTTTTCATGTCCGTTTGTGTCCAAATATCAAAGAATCATTTAGCCACTCAATGGTCATACTGACTGTAATAGTAAAACTAGGTTGTTGTAGAATTTGTGATCATAGCTGTATATATACAATAGATAGCTTGTACCTGTAATTATGAAGACATCCACAAGAATATTCAGAGTTTGGTTCCAGTAGCCGTCAACACATTTTATTGTGGTATGTATTAGGGGTGTGTATAGCAGTATGACACAGATTTTAGTACTGCATATCCCATCATTCCTCACTTTACTACCTCTCTCTTCTTACTCTCCCTCTGAACCAGATGTTTGACTGGATTGTCCATAATAAGGGCCTGTTCCTGACCAGCTACACGGAAATAGGATCCAAACACCAGCAGGTTCTGGAGCTGCAGACCCAACACAACCACTTCGCTATGAACTGCATGGTAAGAGCTGCCACCCGCGCCCCCACCCCCCTCCACCAACCACACCTCCGCCCTCTCCACACACCCCCCCCCCAACCGTTTTCGCACCTCTGTCCTCTCTCAAACCA
Source organism: Sternarchorhynchus goeldii (assembly GCA_028565775.1). Classification (NCBI taxonomy): domain Eukaryota; kingdom Metazoa; phylum Chordata; class Actinopteri; order Gymnotiformes; family Apteronotidae; genus Sternarchorhynchus; species Sternarchorhynchus goeldii. Next base: position 18,666,225 of record JAOXYF010000008.1, read on the forward strand.
CTTCCCCTGCCCTGACTGTTTCCCTCCTCCGCTTATGTCCTCCAGAGAGCTGTTTGTACGGCGCGCTCGTTGCAGTGGAGAGATCTCATAAAATAGCACTCCGCTTATTAGTTACTGCTGCACTAGTCTTACCTCATTCTGGACAATGGAGCATTTCATTATCAGTATAAAATACAATTTGTATTGCTTTAATTTCAGTATTATTTAGTACCGCTGTGATTTTATTTTTATTTATTTATTTATTTATTTGTAGTAGTGGTATTTTGTTTTTCGCGCCGTGTGACTGAGGCATGAGCCTCTTAAACTCTCCTCTGATAGCATGGGAGAATTATCTCCAGGAATTGTGGCACACCAGGGCAACAGCACAGTTTGACGTGGTGTTTTCCTACAGGAAGTGTCAGAAACGCAGACTTCTGTTTCGACTGAGCCATTCTGGTTGATGTGGATGTTCTGTGGTTGTTCTGTGCATTGCTAGCCCAGAGTTTAATGGCTTGCTCCTTGTGTAAATAAATGAATTCCAGCTCTGCCGTTCTTTAATAAGTGGGATGATGTTTGGGTTACTTTGATGGTACTCCAGTTTGGGGATTGGATTAGCAAGAATCACATTCAGTTGTATGTGACATATTGCTGAAATTCACCGGTACTTTTGCTGAAAGTCTAGAAGACTGCCCCCTACAGGACTGTAATTTACCTGCGCCACTTCCAACCCCCACTCCCCACCCCCCCCAACATATTGACAGCGGTTCAATGGCCATTTTACACCACCGGTCATTCCATGGTGAGCTGGAAGCTTCCTCGCAACCATCCCAACAGATTTAAGCACTCATTTCCCTGTAGCCGCAGGGATTAATGACTCCAAAGAGAAACACTGGATACATTGTGGTCGAATGACCCGTGTCTACTCAGTCAGGGCTCCTGGTCTAAAGCAGAGTCGTTTCAGTGTCCCACTGGGCTAAAGCTTTATGACACAAATGGATCCATAGTCAATCTTGTGCCACTGTTATTTGTTGACCTTTTCACCATTAGCATTAAAGAGCTAGGTCTTCCAGATACTGCATTTGCACCAGCTGGTATTTTTTCTTGTTCCTAAGAAAGCCGTTTTGAATAAGTACTACTGAACGTTGTCTGTGTTTTTGAACCTTTTTAACAAAAGATTACTGTAGACGTAAAAACTCAGAACTCTCAATGGATTGATTCAGGCCACTGAGGTCACAGAGGTTGTTTTTTACCCTCTCAAGCTGATGAAGCATAGCTCTCTGTGGCATGGTTTTGGATATGTCTCAGAGGATGAAATGTGATCTGTGTGTGTGTGTGTGTGCGCTACACAAAGTCTTTTGCCATTCTTGAACCCCATGAGTTTCCAATTAATATGCGAGTGGGTGGGGTTACACAGAGACCTCGCCCTATCGCCATATAGGGGCGCCCGCGCACCCATGGCCCCGAGAGCGTGGCTCGAGCCGCGGAGGTCTCAGGTTTTATACACGATGCGGTCGACCAAAAGAAAACGTTTTACAGACCACCCAGACGTCAAGCCAGGACGACAGCGTTTTCGAGATATTTTCTTTTTATGTCAAAACCTTTTATTCTGAAATGGGTGTTGCAACTTAATTCATCCTATGTTGCCAGAAATAAAGCCCGTGACAAATTTTAAATCGGAGAGCTAAGCCATAAATGTGTAATATGCAGTTTAATCATATGGTGTCATTGAAACACCACTTATTTTAATGATTGTGTAATTATCCCCTTTCCATGGTGGATGACCACCCAGAACGCTGTTCTGTCATCAACACCCCATGCTAACATAGCTAAGAATGAATTAGCTAGTAAGAATGAACAAGTAAGGATTAGGTAGCGACGCTCGCTAATAGCATTGTATGCTAATAACGTGTTTGGTTGAACTGTCCCTTTAATTGGACTTCGTTCCAGATTCTTACTAGCTAATTGACGGCGGTAGCATCCACGCTAACGACTAGTCGTGCACCGCGGGATGCAGGTCTCTCTTTTTGGGCAGTTGTCCCTCTAAACTATTCCAGGCTCATATTTGAATGGGGTAACAGGACCAAGTCACGCCTCCTCCGAGCAGCGAAAAGACCGTGCTGCATGTGTGTTGTGTGTGTGTGTGTGTGTGTGTGTGTGTGTGTGTGTGTGTGTGGGTGGGTGTAACAGCGGCAGCATTGATACTGCTTTGTAACGTGCGTGAAAAGTGCGTTATCTTCATCTTTCAACCTGCAATTGTTATAGCCGGTAGTCTTCAGTAAAACTTTCGTTCTGGCTCTTTGTGTGTGTGTGTGTGTGTGTGTGTGTGAGAGAGAGAGAGAGAGAGAGAGATGTGCAGGTGTTAATTTAATCATTTGCTTGTATCATTTCAGTCAGTTCCACTTAAGCTAATAAAATAATTACCTGAATGGCAGAGGTCTCTGGATGCTTGCTGGATTGACCCTCTTCCCACAAAAATGCCCATGATAATTAGCCCCCACCCACTCGTGTGTGTGTGTGTGTGTGTGTGTGTGTGTGTGTGTGTGTGTCCTGTTATTGTGGTGAGGGAGAAACAGCTGCACTCACACACGTCCACTTTCCTGCACATTTCACATTAAACTTCGATCAGGTCTGGAGAACAATAACAAAAATGGCTTCCTTCCTTTAGTCTCTTTTTTTTTACTTTTTTTTTTTTTTTCTAGTTCTTTCCAAAAATACCATTTCCTAAGGAAATGATTGTAAACAGCTTACGTAAGAACACAAGCGTTTGCGAGCCGAACAGCGCCGTAGAACCCCGCGGCCATCGTATCCCACTCTGACCGCTTGTCGTCCTCAGAACGTGTACGTAAACATCAGCCGGATCATGACGGTAGGAAACCGGCTGCTGGAGGGGGGGCACTACGCAGCGCTGGAGATCCAGCAGGTGTCTGGACAGCTGGAACAGGAGTGGAAGACCTTCGCTGCAGCCCTGGATGAACGCAGTGCCCTGCTGGAGATGTCTGCCAACTTCCACCAGAAGACGGACCAGGTGGCGCGCACACAGACACACATACGTGCATGTGCGCACACTCACACACACACACACACACACACACACACACTCACGTGTACACAAGCACACATAATGCACTGGAGTTTCTGGGTATTGTAGTATTTATTCTACTGGCTGGCTTCAGTGTCATGCACTGAAGCAGTGATTCCACGGATTCAGGGAAACCGTGTCAAACGCAGGTTCATCTGTTAGGCAAGAAGTTTAATAACCAGTAGCCAGTGTCTCCAAAACTCCACCCCTGTGGAGAGGGTGGAGCATCTAACATTCTAAATGTGTGTGTGTGTATCTCTCCCAGTACCTGAGCAACGTGGAGCCCTGGTGTAAGGCCTGTGGAGAAGGTGAGCTTCCCTCTGAGCTCCAGGACCTGGAGGAAACCATCCACCGCCACCAGGGGCTGTACGAGCACATCATGGCTGCCTACTCCGAGGTACCTCCCTTCCTCCAACACCATCTTTTCACCAACACCATCCTTCACTAACACCACCTTTCACCAACACAGCAGTTAACACTCCACCCTAGTTCCTCCACTGACAGTTGATCTCCATTGAGTGAGACATGGACTTTTGAGCACAGGACTTAACATGGAATTCCAACATGGAATTCCAACCCTAACATGGAACTCCGCAGGTGAGCCAAGACGGAAAAGCCCTCCTAGACAAGCTGCAGCGACCTTTGACCCCAGGCAGCGCGGATTCCCTGACGGCGTCAGCCAACTATTCCAAGGCGGTGAACCACGTGCTGGACATCATCCACGAGGTCCTGCACCACCAGCGCCAGATGGAGAACGTCTGGCAGCACCGCAAGCTCCGCCTCCATCAGCGCCTGCAGCTCTGCGTCTTCCAGCAGGACGTCCAGCAGGTAGGCTCCACCCACTCTCACCCCCTCCCAATGCCAGCCAATCAGGAAGCTCATCTACTAAGCAGGTTAGTTTAAGTGGGTTGAAAACAAATGATAACAGTATATTAGGGGGAGAGGAAACCTGAGATTTATAGTACTTATACTGACCACTGATTTAAACTCTGATCAGTGATATAAGTTGTATAAACTGATAGAAACTAGTCAGGGTTAGGATTCAGGATATTGGTACGCAATCCTCGCAGTCAGATCATCAGTAGTCTTTGGCTGACAAAGTATCTCAGAAAGGCACTGTCAGGCACACATGTGATGAATGTTAATTTTATTACTTATCTGTGTGAAGCAGGTTAGCGCTGCTCGACTGAGTGTGGAATAATGAAGGTGTGTGTGTGTGTGTGGGGGGGGGGGGGTCGGGCGCACCTGCCATCTAATCACCGTAGCTCCATGGAGCAGTTTGATGTGAAAAATCGTTTCCGTTTTAGGAACAGGCTGAGATGAGATGATAGCCAATGGTGCTGGCTCTCTATCAGGTTAAGGTCTCTCTCTCTCTCTCTCTCTCTCTCTCTCTCTCTCTCTGTATTCACGTCCCGCACATCCCGAACAGCTGCACTAAGTAAAGAGCACTGTAGTTAGCACCACAAAGCTTATTATGTAAGGACTATATGCTTCTTAAAGTAACTGGGGGTGGGGTTATCGAGGGGTTGGAGAGTTGGATGGAGTTGGGTGGGTGGG
>JAOXYF010000008.1:18688817-18691317 GCA_028565775.1 Sternarchorhynchus goeldii
CCCCCCCCCCCCCCCCCCCCGTTTCAACATGGTTTTTCCCATCTAATATGCAGGTTTAGATGAGGATGTTTGTTTTGAAGAACATTGCCGTATGGTCGTACCTTTGTACTGAACCAACTGTCTGAACCAATCACAGGGAAGGGGAGGACCTGGACAGCCAGGGAGATGCCAGCAGCCAACCAGATACGATCTCCATTGCGTCACGCACCTCCCAGAACACCCTGGACAGCGACAAGGTAGCCGTGGCAACCTTGTCTGTGCCATGAATTTTGTATTATTACACAAAAAATATATATTTACATTTGGCAGATAATCTCATCCAGAGCAGTTTAAAATTTCACTCATGTTGCAGAGGTAATTGTTAGGAGTCGTGCCCTAGGAGTCTTATTGGTACAGCATGGACTAGCCTGGATGAACCCCAGTCCCCAATCCAGCTGTGTTGATGGTGGCTCTCACAAAGTGCATTTGGCATGGTGTACTGTAGACCCCTCTCTCAACCTAGGCTTGGACCTCACCAGGGGTCCTAAAACTTTGCTAAAGATGCGAGATATTGTGGTCCGACCATCTCAGGCTGCTATTCAGTTGCATTTTGAAACTCTGCATGGTTTGTTTCCATTTTTTAGAAACTCTCTCTTGCTCTTTTATTACCTAGTACGTGTTTAACTGCTCTGAACAAGTCAGTTCTAAGTACCTTAAGACATAGTGTTGTAAACGTGAAGGCTTTTTCAGCATGAGAGGCTCTCCTGGTGATCTCATCAGTCAGGATCATTTCTCTTCTGGATCCCAAAGATGTTATGGATCCCATAAATGTCCTCAGTCTCTTGGAAATCCTGGATCTCGTAGTTATACTGCATCTCATTGGTGTGCTGGATCACACGAATGTGCTGGATCTCATAAATGTCCTGGATCCTAGATCTCACAGTTGTCCTGCATCTCATAGTTATCCTGGATCTCATGGATGTTCTGGATCTCACAGATGTCCTGGATCTCATAGTTATCCTGGAACTGATTTACACATCAGTTAGTAAAGGGCTACCTTGTCCCGTGTTTTGCTGTAAACGACTGCATCTAGGACAGATCATGCACCTGTCATAGAATATGAGGGGGAGCTGGTGATGGGCGCGAGTGGAGAAGACGGGCACGAGCGTTGCCAGCACAGACGCTACTCCTCCCACTTCTTGGCTGAGCTTTCTTCTCCCACAGGGTTGTTTTTGTCACTGCTCGGTGCTGCTGGCATTGAACCACACACATACACACACACACACTCACACACACACACAAATTCAAGTTGCTACGTACACAGATGTAGGTCTCATGAAGACACATGTAGGCTTTCCAAGAAGAACTTGTTACGTCTAAATTGACTGGTGTACTCCAACTGGTCCTTTCACACGTCTGTCCAGTGTCACATACACACACACACACACACACACACACACCGCTGAGATCCCGGAACTGCGGTGAGCTGAGACAGTCTGGGCCGAAGCCTTGCGCCTTTCTGCTCCAGGACTCCTAATTAGCGTCCTGGCTCTTTAAATGCCTCCAGAATCTGGGCACGCGCCCGCCTCCTCTCCCCCTCCGCCCACCCCTGTGCCTTCAGGGAGCGAACATAGCTGTCGCCGCGGCGACTGCATGATGCGTCAGCAGCTGCCTCCGAAGTATGCATGTGGCGAGTGGAGGGGGGGGTGGTGGTGTTTTGGTGGTGCTGTTAGAATGGAGGTCGTGAAGGTTGATTGGCACCGCATGATGGAGCTGGAGCAGGAAAACCGCTCCGTCGAAGCCGCGCTTTCCCTTGGAGCGTCTCGGACCACCTCCTAAGCTTCTTGGCTGTTCCTCGCCACCCGACTGTAATCGCCTGGACGCTTGTAGATGCGTAGAACTTTCATGCCTCTTGCCTTGTCCTCGTCGTTGCTTCACTGTTTGGATGTTTGTTTTTGCTCTTGTCAATCGCTGTTCTCAAAGGTTTTTACGGGTAAATGGAATGAAGATTGCTGTAAAAAAAATGATTGAAATTTTTACCCAAATGCTGCTGCCCTGCGTTTAAGATTTGGTATTAATTGTATCCAAACATATGTTTGCTTCCAGTTCTGTAGTTGTTTGAATTTGCTCCGGTAGGCACTGTTCTTAATAATTAGTTGTGTTATCACTGTACTGATGTTTCTGTTTATGTTTCTAATATGTTGTTTTTTTCCCCAATGATGTTAATTTTATGCTCTACTGATGTACAGGGAGGTCGTGTGTGAGGTTGTGCGGATTTTTCTAATCCCGTATCCTGGGACTCGCTAACCACCGAGTCTCCTTCCCTAGTTGTCGGGCGGCTGTGAGCTGACGGTGGTCATCCATGACTTCATGGCCAGCAACGGCTCGGAGCTGAGCGTGAAGCGCGGCCAGACGGTGGAGCTGCTGGAGAGGCCTCAGGACAAGCCAGAGTGGTGCCTGGTGCGCACTACCGACCGCTCGCCCGCCCAGGAGGGCCTGGTGCCTTGCACCATGCTCTGCA
>JAOXYF010000008.1:18696317-18723624 GCA_028565775.1 Sternarchorhynchus goeldii
CAAAATAAAATTTGTAAACAGGACAGGATAAAATTGTCTTTTACTAAGAAGCTTGAATGAAAGAAACCTGAATAACCTACACTCTCAGGACCAAAATAATGTGCTTTCAAAAATATATATTTTATTTGTTTTTTTATTATTGTTGTCCCACACCTACAGCTCTCCGGGCTACTGTAGAGAGTTCATCTGGTTTAGAGAGTTCATCTACCACAACATCAAGGCCTGTGTGTTGCATTCTTGCGTGTGAGCCCTTGGACGAGAGGTTGCCCTGTTGCAGTTCTTCGACGTCTTTTCCTGTTCCCGTTCTGCTGTGGATGGTGGTTATTATCGTGTCTGGGACACAACATGGGTCTCTTCTGCCAGTTTGTTGTATGCAGAGTTACGGGTTTTGTGGTGTGGGCTTGTGGGTGTGTGGCTGTCTGTCTGTCTGTTTTGTGTGTGTGAAAGGTGGCATAAGAGAGATGTGTTATGGAAGTCAGACTGAAACTGCAGAGAAGAACACATATATGGGAAATTGTTGTTTGTTTCCTTATCGTAACTCCATAAGCTCAAACAAGCAGAGCGAGTGTGAACCTGTGTACCAAAAAATAACAACAACAACATAACAACCAGCTCATGAACGTCCCGAAATGACTCAGTGAGCAAACGTTAAAACGTTGGTTTTCATTGAATGTGGTGCCAGAGGAACCTAACCTCCACACTTCCCTGAAGAGCACCCCTAGAAGATGGTGGAGGTGGATCTTCATGAAGATCGGTCCAGATGAAGGTGTCTTACGCAATAAGACCCACGTGCGTTACGTGTTTTTCGAAGGACGCGCTGCAGGGTTGACGTGTAGATTCCCTGTCTTTTGAGAAGTGAAACAAAACTGAATTGTTGTGGTCCATTAAAAATAGCAGGGTTTTTTTGTTGGTGGTTTTTTTGTTGCTGCTGCGGTTCAGTTCAGCGTTACAACACAGCGACGTTTAATTCCCATTCACACGCTGTTGAGCTGACTTGCTTTTTAAAATGCTGGTCGATTTAGGATTAAGGAGCGTTTTTGTCGATGTACTATAGGTTTACGTATGTGCATTGATTGGTTTTCTGATGCCTTACTTGCTCATGAGACGAATGAAAATAAGCCTGTTGTCTCCATACAAGCCCCCCCACCCTCCATAAACTGATTCCTGTTCGAAAGTGGTTCTTAGATCCCAGCAAGGTCCAAAAGAACGTGGCACCCTGTTCGGGTAGTAGAGCACGCAGGTTTATTCGCTCCGTTATCTCTCCTCGCCAGATGCGCTATCGGTGTCCAGCAATGAGGGCGGGCTATCGGGCAGCGCCACGCTGCAGCCAGCCCACCTGCAGAGCTCGCCGGGCGGCAAGCGCCCGGGAAACACCCTCCGCAAGTGGCTGACGAGCCCCGTGCGTCGGCTCAGCAGTGGCCGGGCGGATGGGCATGGCAAGAAGCTGGCGCACAAGCACAAGAAAGGGCGGGACGGGCGGCGCGGGGCCGAAGGCGGGGCTCAGAAGGACTCGGATGACAGCGCTGCCACACCACAGGACGAGACCATGGAGGAGGTGGGTCCACAGGGGGGGGAGGGGGCGGGGTCAGTGGGTGGAGGGGAGGGGATTGATTGATTGATTGATTGATTGTTGTCGTTATGGTTACACCGTTAGCCACCTCACGGCAGCTGATCGCCCTTTTAGAAGCATAGCTGAAGAGGCTTTACTTCCTTGTTCATTTGGTCCAGTGGAAGTTTCCCTGGAATGCTAACCATGTCTATAATCATAATTACAGAGGTTCTGTGGAAGTCAGACGTGATTGGACAGAGGACTGTTGAGCTTTAACCTCGTGGAACGTGGATGAAGCCGGTCACTCACTAGCAACCTCCAATTTTGAAAAACGTACTTTTCAGTGACAGCCGTGTTTCAGCTATGTTTTGGAAGATTTAACTTGGTCACAGGATCGACAAGTTAGCATAGCGGTTTGCAGATTGCTAAATGGTAATGTAGATTTGCTTTGACATGCAGAATCATGTGGACGAGTTAAAACCAGATTTACAGGCAGAGAGTTCATGTACCAAAATTAAAAGTAATAATCAACTATTAGCCTTTCACAAATTGTACATTAAAGATGAATCAGAGAAGATTGAGTCACAAATGGCCTATCTAGATCGATGTTTTTCCTTACTGTAGGAGAACATGTTTTCTGTAATATTCTCTTTTCTTAAAATAAACACTTCTTGTTAGGCTAGTCTAAATTATAGTGCATGCTATATAATTTAACATGAAACATTTATTTTAGGAAGTGGACATTGTGCATGACTTGGTAAAGAATTTGTTCAGAATCTAACTTTATTACATTTTTGTGAGCATTTACAGGTGGTTTTGACTGGGGAAAATATTTTGAAAATCCATAACAGCCAAGTTTCTACACACTTGTGACCCAATACAGAACATATTTCCTGGCCATGAACTGAATTTCCAACCTGTATTAACAGGTTACGTTCATCTGGGTTATTCAGATGTCCTTTTTTAAAATAACTGATCACGTGTCCATTAGTTTTTTTCATCTGACCCATAAAGAATTTCCCCACTCAAACCCTATTAGCATGCAACCCCATTTGACAAATGTGCAAAACAGGTTTTTATTCTGGAGAGCCTGTGGGCTTTTCAGGGTCATAAACCCTATGTCCAGCTGAAAAGAGAATCTGGTTCTACTCTAGAACCTACTCTAGATTTTGCTGTCATGAAGCAGGTTAACAGGTAAACAGTACAGAATCCCCCAAAATGCTGGTGGGAAAGCATGAAGTTTCCATATTTTAGCCTGTATATTTCCATATAATTTCCAAAGTCATGGTGTTTGGTCATTTTGACAGTCAAAATTTTCCAGCTTCAAATGTTCTTGTGCAAACGATACTTTTTGCCTAGAACATCACAGCCAAACTCCGCTTTGAGTGTCCTGCCTCACTCTTCGTCCTGCCTCACCCTTCGTCTGCCTCACTCTTCACCTCCCTCCACAGAGGATGAGGAGCGAGGGCTTGAGTAGCGGGACGCTATCCAAGTCGTCCTCGTCAGGCATGCAGAGCTGCGGAGAGGAGGAGGGAGAGGAGGGCCCTGACGCCGTGCCCCTCCCCCCGCCCATGGCAATCCAGCAACACAGCCTTCTGCACCAAGACTCCCAGGAGGACAAGGTAAGGCTCCGCCCTCTACCCACTTAGCCCCTCCCACTGGCCTCCTGGCCGCCCCGCTAAGCCCAGATCCAAGTCATAGCATCAAGGTGTTGGAAACGCATAATGACTTTTAGCTGTTCATTTTCTCCCTTTTTCTCTGTCCATGCCATGTTTGTTTATTTGCTTGTTTACCAGATATGATATACGTACATATATTATTTGAAGATTTCCTCAATTTCCAACACTCACATTGTAGCAATGGTCGTTCACCTCCGTGGCCAGACTACGCTTGAGTGGTTGTTCACTGTTTATTAACGTTATTTTGCTCTCTGGCATTCTGCTGTTTTGGGTCTGCATTTGTTTCCATAGCAACCTCTCCATGTAGCCCCTCCCCCCAGACTTTGCTCCTCCTGTTCATTATCTCTATTTCTTTCTAACGTTCCCTTCACCTCACCCTCACTTACATTTTTCCCTTGATGGCCATTCGAATGCTCTTTGACCTTTGTCCTAAGCTATGATTTGTCGGATGTAGTCCCTCCCCCCTTTCTTCGGCTGCCATATGCCCCTGTTGGAGTATTTGAGAGTAGGCAGGCAGTCATATATGCCACAGCTCTCCTCTCCACATCTTCCAAAAATAAACCCAAAAGAACCGTTTCCAAACCCAAATCCAAACCAAGGTCTTGCCTACAGCCCTGCAATTGTCTCCCTATTGGCTGTCAAGTTCAGAGGCCACGCCCCATACCTTATTTGGACTGGTGGGAACATTCATATCATGGTGAGCCTTCTTTCACACTGGCTTAATCATGATACCAGAAATATAAAATACACAGCTCTGGATTTTCCCCTCATCTAATTTAGTCCTTTCAGTTTTACTAATTTCTGAATATATTTTGAGCAGATAGTTTTTTGAAGTTTTCTAGTAATGAACACAAAGGCAAAGACTCTTTATTACCCCCCGCAGACTCACACTTTCCTTGTTAAATATGAAACGAAGATGAAGCAACAGTGTACCCATGCCACGTGTATCCACGGCAGCTGTAACCACGGCAGCTGTATCCACAGCAACTCTCTGTCTCCCTGCAGGCGTCTTCCCGCCTCTCAGGACGGCCGAGCAGCTCGGAGACGCCCAGTGCCGCAGAGCTCGTCAGCGCCATCGAGGAACTCGTCAAAAGCAAGATGGTGTGTGACTACTCCTCCATGTTTTTTGCCCATTTGCCTGCTTTCTGTCTTCTTCATTATCCATGAATCTTTCTCTTTCTCCCCTCCCTCCCTCTCTCTCTCTCTCTCTCTCTCTCTCTCTCTCTCTCTCTCTCTATCTCAGAGCCTGGAGGACCGGCCCAGCTCCCTCTCCGTGGAGCAGGCGGAGAGCAGTAGCCCCTCTTATAACCCCTCTGACAACTCCCTCCTCTCGTCCTCGTCGCCCGTCGACGAGATGGACGAGCGGAAGGCGGGTTTCCTCAAGAAGCGGCAGTAAGCAGCTCACGCCACTCTCACCTCTGCCCCCAGCCACCTCACACTGGAGAAGCGTCCAATCCAGCCCCCCCAACACACACAGATTTTAGTGTCGTTCCTGTGGAAGCACACCTTTATTTATATTGTAAAACACCAGTTTTCTTCTTTTCAGCTACGTGCTGTTGGAGCTGGTGGAGACAGAGAGAGACTACGTCAGGGACCTGGGTGCAGTGGTGGAGGTGAGGATTTGGACATGTTATTTTAGTGAAGAGCGTCTGTGTAGATGTAAGAGTAAGACACACTAGAATGGCTCCAGCGTGAAGCCGGGCATGCTCAGTACATAGGCATGACTCACACTTTCACATTTGTAACTCGCGACTGCCTGGACCGTCGCCCGCAAGCCCGACCCCGAAACGTCGAGGCTCGGCGCAGGCAGCCACCTTCCTCCGCGTCTCCATGGTAATCGCATCCCGGGACCGGCATGTGTTGACAGGGCTACATGAGCCGGATGAGAGAGGAGGGGGTTCCGGACGACATGAAGGGCAAAGACAAGATCGTGTTCGGGAACATCCACCAGATCTTCGACTGGCACAAGGAGTACGTGAGCCCCAAGTCACACACCGTCACCTCCGTCACTTAACTGACAGAAGTGCTTTCCGGCAGTTTAGTGACTCCCAAGACGGGTCACGTCCACTGGGTCAAATGTTACGTGGTCAGTCCAAAATGCAGAGCCATTTTTGAGGTTGTGACAGCACCGCTGTGCCCAGAATTAAAAATATATGTGTAGACATAGTAAATATATGTATGAAATCGCCAAACCCTTTTATGTATAAATGTACCCAAATACTGCCACTCCTTCAGTGTTACATGCAAATGAGAGGATGCCAATTTGTTCAGTACTTTTTTCAGTTTCAATAACTTCCTGTTATTGCAGGTTGTTTCAAAATGGTTGTTTGTTCCACAGTGTACAGTGAGCATGTCTGATTGTTAATACTGTTTAAACCCGAATGTCGGCTCATCCAATCTTTATATAATTTGGCACAGACTCAAGATAAGCGTCACTGTTGTTGTCTTCGGCTTTGACGTTATCCCCCCCCCCCCCCCCAACTTGTTTGTAAACAGCTTCTTTTTGGGTGAACTGGAGAAGTGCTTGGAAGATCCTGATAGGCTAGCAACGCTGTTCATCAAACAAGTACGGAAATCCATTGGCTATTACACTGACGTGGGTGGGGAATAAATGCTAATTTACAGGATTTTTAGTTGTATTTTATTGTATTGTGTTTATTGTTGGTAAAGACGTTGCTGTGCTGTAAATGTTTGTTATCCTACAGGAACGCAGGCTGCACATGTACATTGTTTACTGCCAGAACAAGCCTAAATCAGAACACATCGTCTCTGAATACTTAGACACTTATTTCGAGGTAAGAAACTAGACTGTTTTTGTTTAGTTTCAAGTCTGGATTTTACTGCAGCTTCTTGAAGGATAGTTTCTCTCTTGCTCTATCTCTCTCTCTCTCCTTCTCTCTCTCTCTCTCTCTCTCTCTCTCACTCTCTCTCTCTTTCTCTCATTCTCTCTCTCTCTCACTCTCTCTTTCTCTCTCTCTTTCTCTCACTCTCTCTCTCTTTCTCTCTCTCTCTCTCTCTCTCTCTCTCTCAGAATTTGAAGCACCGTTTAGGCCACAGGCTTCAGATTACAGACCTGCTCATCAAACCAGTGCAGAGGATCATGAAATACCAGCTCCTGCTGAAGGTCAGTACCAACACTCTGATCATGACGTCACACGTGTCACATTATGTGGGAGGAAGAGGAAAAATGTTATATGTTATAGATTGAAATTTCGGCTCTCGGTTTGCATTTTTTCAGGATTTCCTGAAGTTTTCCAAAAGGGCCGGTGTGGACTGTGCAGAGATGGAGGTGAGGCCCTTTCCTTGTTCTTTAGGGTGTAGTTGTCTTACTCTCTCGCTCACATTCATCTGTGTTTTGCAGAAAGCCGTGGAGGTCATGTGCGTCGTGCCCAAACGATGCAATGACATGATGAACGTGGGCCGGCTGCAGGGCTTCGACGTAAGACGCTTGCGCCGTGCTGATTGGTTGGGGGGTGGTTTGTGGGCGGGGTTAAGGGTGGGTTTGGGGGTGTGTTGTGGGGTTGGAGGTGGGTTGTGGGTGGGGTTCGTGTGTGCGCACATGCCTGTGTGTGTGTGTATTTGTGTGCAGCTGTGTGACTGTGTGTGTCTGCATGTTTGTGTGAGTGCGTGTGTGTGCGTGTGCATGGGTGTAAATGTATGGGTGCAAGTGCATGTGCGTGTGAGCGCGCATGTGTGTGTGTGAGTGGAAGCTGCTCTGAGCTCGTCCTGACTGCATTCTCTGTTCGGTGTTCAGGGGAAGATCGTGGCACAAGGCAGGTTGCTCCTGCAGGACACCTTCATGGTCCTGGATCAGGACGGCGGCCTGCTGGCCCGTGCCAAGGAACGGCGCGTCTTCCTGTTCGAGCAGATCGTCATCTTCAGTGAGCCGCTGGACAAGAAGAAGGGCTTCTCCACGCCAGGCTACCTCTTCAAGAACAGCATCAAGGTACAGTATTTCCCGAGCAGTATTTCTAGAGTGGTATTCCCAGAGCAGTGTTTCCAGAGCAGGCTTTGACATGGGGCCAAACCTTGTCTGCCTTAATCCTAACAAAATCCTAACAAGAGTGATGTCTCTCTCTCTCTCTCTCTCTCCCCAGGTCAGTTGGTTGGGTCTGGAGGACAGCGCGGACGGTGACCCTTGTAGGTTTGTCCTGACTTCACGCTCCTCAGCGGGCGGCGCCGAGCGCTACATCCTCCACTCGTCCAGCCCGGCGGCCTGCAGAACCTGGGTGCAACAGGTCAACAGCATCCTAGAGAACCAGAGGAACTTCCTCAACGGTACCACACCTTCTCTGCTCCCCGGAGGCTTTACAAGCATCCAGCAGCCAAACTTCCAAACTTTTATCTACTACAAACATCTCGGGGGTGTATAGGTTGTTTTACATATCTGCTATGCACGGTTAGCGTTAGCTGTAGCTCTTCACCGAGGGGTCAGCTGTTGGTTTGGATGAGGTCAGTGTCACAGCTGGGCGGCGAAGGGTTTGGACAAATCAGTACAAAGTCAGTGATAAACAGGGTCAAAGGTGACTGGATGCAATCGTTCAAACGTATAATACACCAGTAATACATTAGTTAGGAAGTGTGGGTGCATGGGAGGGTAATTGAACTCTCATGCGATTACAGAACGATTACTGACTGCTGTGTGTGTGTGTGTGTGTGTGTGTGTGTGTGTGTGTGTGTGTGTGTGCGCACAGCCCTGACGTCCCCCATCGAGTACCAGCGTAACCACGTTGGGCCGAGTGGCACGGGTGGGTCCAGTGGCGGCGGGCTCCCCGGGGGTGGCGGGGGCTCTGTGGCGTCCCGCTCACGGGCCTCGCGCATCCCGCAGCCATCCTCTCGCCTCCCGCAGCCCGTGCAGCACCACCCCGGCCCGGGGCAGGACAGCCGCGCCTCAGGTACGTTCCCCCCGACGACAACGCCCGACGGCCCCCCGGGCCCCCAGAACCCCGCCCTCAGGGCCACGGCAGCGGCCCCGCTCCGCCTCACCCCACCCCGGGCTCGGCCGGGCTTACCGTCACCCACGCTCACCCCTCTGAGCATCGTATACACTCCGGGCGGCCCTGCCTCGAAGGGCCCCTCCCCCTGGGCCTCGCCGCTGGCCTCGCCCACCGCCGGGCCCGGGCCCTGCCGCAGCAAGGAGCCAGACCGGGCCAGCACCTGCTCCTCCGCCAGCGAGCACTCCCTGCACTCCACGCACTGCAACGGGGTAAGGGCCCGAACTTTAGCCCCAGGCTTCAGCCAGGCCTAGGCCTTCTCCTGCTTCCTACTAACCCGTCACGGGCGGAGCCCCCCCCCCGTAGCGGCCGTCAGCCGGCCCCGGCCCTGGCCTCGCATCGAGTGGGAGAAGTCTCACTCCCCGCCCTCCTGCAGACGCGCTACTCTCTGCTTTGCTCTGACCCGCTCAGGTTAGGAACCAGTGAGCTAACAAATACTAACAGCCGTCGCCCAGCCGTCTCCCCTCACCTCCACACGCAGAGCCAGCCGTGTTACGCGCATGACGCCTGTGACGTTGTGTGACAGCAGCCTGAAGAGGAAGCTGAGTCTTGGACATGTGCCCAAAATTTCTTTGCCTACTAACGTCTGTATAATACAGATGCAGCCTTGCTGTTCGTTCTGTAAAACACACTCCCTTCTGTTTTCTTGCTGCCTGCCTCTCTCTCTCTCTCTCACACACACACACACACACACACACACACTTCCCCATCATCTGCACTCACAGTACCTAATACAGTTGTTTGGTTGACGTTCAGTGCTGTCTGAGTATATGATCGCGTGCATCTGTGTGCACTAGTTTGATTGAACAACCACACGTGTGGATTTGGCTGTGTATCTTTATAACTACATTAACACTCATACTCATTTCCTAGGTTTTGTGTTAAATGAAATTGGTTGAATTCACTGAAAATTACTATTAAAATGTTTGTTTTTAATATAATAGTATAATAGGTTCTTCATGTAAAACTTTTAAAATGTTTAAACAGTTTTGTTTATACAGACGCTAGTCCTAGTAAGTGTGTTTGTGTGTGGGGGTGTGTGACTGTGTGTGTGTGTCCCACTCAGAGTGAATCCAGTAGCAGTAGCAGTATCTCCACCATGTTGGTGACCCAGGACTACGTGGCTCTAAGGGAGGATGAGATTAGTGTGGTTCAGGGCGAGGTTGTGCAGATCCTGGCCTCCAACCAGCAGAACATGTTCCTGGTGTTCCGGGCAGCCACAGAGCAGAGCCCCGCTGCTGAGGGTTGGATCCCCAGCCATGTGCTGGGCCACACCTCCACCAGCGCGCCCGACTTCCCCGACAGAACTCTCAAGTACGCCGCCAGCCTCTGGTTGGATCTTGCCTCCCCTCTGCCATCAGCAATGCTCCACCCGATTACACACCTTCCACCACATCATCTTCTGAACCGTAACCCGCTACGTCAACCATGCCCCATCACCCATCCTCCACCCCTACATCAGCCACCCCCTAACCTCCATAATTTCACCTTTTCATTATCAACATTCTTTCATTAATTTAAGAAGCAGTTTTTGTTGTTCTTTTTCCTCCGAAGGAACATTGAAAAGATGTTTATCTTCTTTTCTCGGTTCTGGATCCAGGAAGTTATCCTCATGGCAAACAGCATTTCGAATCCGGCGCAGGTCGGAGAAAAGAGAGAAGGAGAGCAGACAGGATTCCTGTCAGGAGAACGGACACAGCCGTTTCCGAGACAGCCCGGTGAACAAGGTTTCCGTGAAGGTATCCGACACCCGGAAAACCACTTCGTTTCGTTGTTCTCCGTCGTTTTCGCCCACTCATGCCTCTTCTCCTTGCTTTGCAGCTTCTAAACCCAAACTACATCTATGATGGTAGGTATCACGCCCGCTTTCTTCCACTCAGGACGGTCACCGTGGCGTTTTTTTCCCCCGCGCTGACGAGACCTTTCCCCGTGTCGTCCCGGACAGTTCCGCCGGAGTTCCTCGTGCCCCTGAGCGACGTGGTTTGCGAGAGCGGCGAGATCGTGATGCTCCGCTGCAAGGTGGCCGCCCAGCCGAGGGCATCCGTCACCTGGAGAGGACCCGGCCACGCCCCCCTGAGCGACGGCGGGCGGCACGTGCTCACCCACAGGTGTGCCACCCTGGCCAGCCACATGCCGTGCCAACCTGCATCCTCTACACACCCCTCTCTGCTTGCCACTGTATAAGGAACTAATCATATAGACATGATCTCACATTGGTATAAATATATTTTCTTCCTTCTCGTTTATATCTTCTGCATCTGCGGTCTCTGTCTTTGTGGGGTGGTGACAGCGTCTGTCTTGATTCTCTCTCTCGGTGCAGCGAGACAGGCGAAGCGACTCTGTCCATTTCAGCAGCGGCCGTGGAGGACGGTGGCCTGTACACGTGCGTCGCCGCCAACGACGTGGGAGTGGTCACGTGCTCCGCCTACCTCCGGGTGCAAGGTCCGCCCCCGTCCGACGCTCAGCTCGTTCCGTACCGCACGCGTTCCGTGCCGCCTCTCTGCGCTTGGGTTTGTTTAATGCCGTCCGCTCCGGCCGAGGTTGTCAGGGCCACAAGAGGCTACGGGGTCAAACCCCAGCTGACGCAAAACGGCCTCCATGCCTCTCGCCACACCAGGGGGGGGTCGCCTCTGCCGGTACGTGTCCGAGGGAGGAGGCCAAACCACACGGCGCACAGCCCGGCCCGCCGGGTGCCTCAAGAGCGGTTTTACGAAGAAGTGGGCCGCGTGCCGTTTCTTTCCACTTCCAGTTTTTAAACAGGAAGCGGTCTTGAAGAAGATAATGATACTGATACTGAGTCACAGCTTTCAATAACGTGTACAGTGTCTTTAGGCTGACAGTCAACAGGCAGATGTTTCTGAGAGATAAGAAACTAGGTGAAGTGGCTGTACAGAGCCGCCTCAGAATATCTCCCAGATTATCACCACGTATTTTCCCCCATAGATTATCCCCACAGATTAATCTCAAGGATTATCCTCACAGAGTGTCCTCAAAAAGAAGCTTTGTCTTTGTAGTTCCATTTTACATTTCAAATTGTTCATATGTTTATGTGGATTTGCATTAGGTACAGCACCAGTTTGGTCACACCTGACTATATGTCCGTTTGGTGTGTTTTTTGTTTACTGAATGTATGTTTTCATTAGTAACCTTTTCAATAATCTCATTATTATTGCTCACATACATTGGGTGTTCTCTTATATGAACACACATACAGTTCATTTTAGATGCACCTTCAACAAAGTTTTTTTCAGATTCGTAGTTGCTTATCCCACAGGAGCTCTGCATGTGTGAGAACTTCTTCAAGACTGATGGAAAAGCACCATAACCTTGTGGTGCTGGTTAAGAGAACACGAGAACGTGCCAGGCTTTCATCAAAAGTAGTGGGCGGTGCTTTCGAAGCATCTAAAAGATGAACTATTACATCACAGTCACATATATATGATTCATTGGTTTGATAAGTGCCTTGTTTTTGTGTCGTTTTATTTTTTACAAAAAAAAAATAACAGAGACACACAAAGAGTGGGCGTGTCCAGACTGGTACGGTGAGCTTGTTTGTAGAACAGGTGTTACATGCATCATCCTGTTCGTATGACATTGGCTTTATTGCGAAATAAAAATTTAAATCACAATGAACCTTAATAATAATAATAATAATAATAATAAAAACACAAGAAAGAATACAATATAGTACAATAGAGTACAAGAACACAGAGAGGAACAGTACACCTCAATCGGCCAAGGAGAGTCTGAGAGAACAGGTGGGTTGGTTGGGTGTACAGGGGTTGTAGGTTGTATAAAATTTATAGGGTATAAAGGGTTGTACAGGGTTTATAGTGTGTATAAGATTTATAGGATGTATATGGCTTATAGGGCATAATGGGGTTATAAGATATATAGGGTTTATAGGGTGTATATGTTTTTAGGGTGTAATGAGGTTATATAGACTTTATAGGGTGTGTATGGTTTATAGAGCGTAACGAGGTTATAGGGTTATTAAGGGTTTATAGGGTGTATAAGCATTATAGGATTTATACGGAATACATCTGAAACCAGCTAAACTGCATTTACTACTGAGTTATAACATGAATAACTTAAGTACAATGTGGGATCCAACTTTATAATAATTAGTAATAATTAATCATTATAATTTAATAATTAGGTTTTTGAACAGGAGCAGGTGCTGTGTGGTTCTTAATCTAGTCCCGTGCCACCCAGGCTGGATCTGTTCAAGCTGTCAGCACACCTGAGTGTAGAAAGCGTGGATGTGAAGGGTGGAGGTGTACTGGCAGCTGGAAGGTGTTGGTTTTTGCCTGTTCTGGGCCCATGAATCTCCACGGTGAACATCCTGAAGAAAATGACCTAAAAAATTCTAATGATCCAAACAAACTGACCGCATGCAATGAAGGTGAAAAAAAAAAACATTTTAATACAAACTAAATAAAGGCAAAGCTGTGAAATGTTTACGTTCCATTTGACATTAATACAGAAATGAAAAAAGCCGCAATGTTTTGATTGAAATGACAAATAAATTGCTAATTATAATAAATGTCTTATTGATTAAATGTAATTAAATGATTATTAACAGACCTGCTTGTTTGTTTGTGTTGCCACAGATCCCTCTGATGATGGAATTGTTTGGAAGGAGAATTTCGAGTCGCTGTATGCCGAGGTGATGGAACTGGGGAGGTGAGCTCTCTCTCTCTCTCTCTCTCTGTCTCTCTCACTCTATCTGTCTCTGTCTCTCTCACTCTCTCTCTCTCTCACTCTGTCTCTCTCTTTCTCTCTCTCTCTCTCTCACATGCCCGCACCACTGAGTGACTGTGGCTCCACCCATCTGTCTAGGGGTAGGTTCGCCACTGAGGTACTGTGGCTCCACCCATCTCTCTAAGGGTAGCTTCGCCTCTGAGTGACTGTGGCTCCACCCATCTCTCTAAGGGTAGCTTCGCCACTGAGTGACTGTGGCTCCACCCATCTCAGTAGGGGTAGGTTCGCCACTGAGTGACTGTGGCTCCACCCATCTCTCTAGGGGTAGGTTCGCCGTGGCGAAGTGGTGCGAGCAGCGGGCGACAGGTCGGGCGGTTGCAGCCAAGCTGGTCAACAAGAAGCTGATGCGGCGTGAACAGGTGGTGCGCGAGCTCTCCGTGCTCCTTCGTGTGCACCACCCGCGCCTGGTGGGCCTGATCGACACCTTCGAGACCCCCGGCAGCTACGTTCTTGTGCTGGAGATGTAAGCAGCACCTCGTTCTCCCAGCTGCCCCTGGAACTGTCCCTAAATGACCTTACGCACCCTTAGATCACACACATACACACACACACATTCATTATTCCCGGGGCTTATTTAGGTTACCTGATTCAGACTATAGAGATATGTCCTCTTCAAAGCGTGTACTTTTTGACTGCTTTACCGCAGTGCTGACCAGGGTCGTCTCCTTGACTACATCGTAAGCTGGGGGAACCTAACGGAAGAGAAGGTGGCTTTCTATCTGCAGGACATCTTAGAAGCTTTGCACTATCTTCACAGCTGCAGAATCGCTCACCTGGACCTGAAGGTAGGCACTGACGCCTGCTCTGATCAGAACCACGGGTTTCAGACATTTCCAGTAATTGCCGCAGCATGTTTGTGTGAGTCGTGGCCGTTTGTTCTGTTCTCGCAGCCCGAGAACGTGGTGGTGGAGCAGACGGGCGCGAGGGCCTCAGTCAAGCTGATCGACTTCGGCGATGCGGCACAGCTGTCAGACTCGCCGTACGTCCAGCCGATGGCGGGCAGCCTCGAGTTCTCTGCCCCGGAGCTGGTGCTGGGAGAGCCGGCCACGTGCGCCGCCGACGTGTGGAGCGCTGGCGTTCTGGCGTACGTGCTGCTGAGCGGTGCCTCGCCCTTCCTGGACGAGAGCGCAGAGGAGACCTGCCTAAACATCTGCCGGTTGGACTACAGCTTCCCCGAGGACTATTTCGGCGGCGTGAGCGGGGCCGCGCGGGACTTCGTGCGGGCCCTGCTCCGAGCCGATCCCGCCGGGCGGCCTTCGGCGCACGTTTGCCTGCAGGCTGAGCCGTGGCTGCGGCCCGGTGCCGCTTCGCCTCGCGGGGTGATCGACACGGCGCGCCTTGTGGCCTTCATCGAGCGGCGGAAGCACCAGAGCGACACGCGGCCCGCTGATGGCCTCCGGGCCTTTGTGCGTGCCCGCATCCTCGGGCAGGCCTGAGGTAGAGTGACGGATGTCCACCGATGAACTTCTCCTCCTGAGCGTGTAGGACAGCTCCAAAAGCGGACCCCTGCGCAGGCCGAAAGCCGACCACCGACGGGGAAATATCCCAGAATCCCGGAATCTTGGAAGCCAGGAATATCAAGCTCTCTCTCTCAAATTCACAGAAAAGAAACCTTGTGCTGGTAGAAATTGATGGAGAAGTAGATGGAGATAGAATCTCATTCTCTTTTTGGAGCCATGAAGTGATGCTGGGTTTGTATACTGCTACTGCTGGAAATCTTTACCCGAATTCAAAACAAAACTCATAACAAAACAAAACTCATGTCAGCCTCATAGTCTTTTACTCTTTGTACGGGAAATGCACACAAGCACACAAAAAGAGACTTTTTTGAGAGTTTTCTGCTCTGAGCCAGAGAAGCCCGTTTTGTTTAGACAGTATTTCAGGTTGTTGTAGTACTGTACATCTGTATTCAGGAATGATTGCATTTTGTACAAAATATGTATAGAAGCACAGCCAAGGAGATATCTTTATCTTCAAAAGTTTTGGAGAGAAAAATAAAGATTATTTAAAGGTAGAAAAATGAAATTGGTCGTGCGTTGAACCGCTCATCTCTGAAACACTGTAGCTGTGAATTTGCTGTGCGTTATCATAAGTAACATAAATGAAGTCATCGGAAACGTTCAGTCTTCACGTTTCAGCTTCAGCTTTTCATTTACTTCCATTCTGTATATCGGCCTTTTGTTGTAAATAAATTGTACCCCGAATTTCCTTACGTTCATTTGCGGTGAGTTATATTGCTTTCTTGTTGGCCGAGAACTGGCCTATTCGGACGCAGGTAGCCAAAAGGAGGCTCCGATAGGCAGGAAGTGCTGGTAACCATGGCAAAATGTGCACTCTTTCTACTTGGAACTTTCCATGTGCAATGTTATGGCTTTTTGCAGCTATTTATGATAATTGGTGTTGAACCTACTGATGTTAATTTAATGTTCTGGCCACCACAAGTTACTCTCTAGTGTGTCTGTGGCTGCAGCCCTGTGTTCAGTATTATTTTGTGGAAGCCTGAGCTAATTTAGTGAAAATTGTTTGCTATGACGCACTTTTTTCTCCCTTTTTTTCTTTTTCTGAATGTTATAAATCTTCATCGTAATACCAAAGTTAACCTTTTATGTACCTACAAGTGGTTCCTTATTCTTTGGTGATTTTGATTTGAGAACGATTACGAATGCAAATCTCTCGAGTTCGGTGTTTACATGTATCAGCTCTAACTTTATTTATTAAGTCGTTATTTTCCTGATAGTTGAACTTGTGCTACATCTTATAATAATTTCAAAGCCTTCTCGTTTAATGTCGGATCATGATATAAGACGTGAAACGCTTGCATGGGTCAGTAATGTCTGTAGACGGCTCTTACCGCTTCACCGATGATCTGAAGCAGTCAGGGCTAAAACACCAAGGTTAATCCTTAGTTGTAATTGTTTTAGTATTGATTATTTCTTTTGAACGAACAGTGTTTCAGGTCTCAGACCAGTTTGTGGTAACTTGGATTATTGAATTTTAAAGTAGCTGTTAGTATCCATGGGTCAAAATGTGTGAATGTTCACGTTTTGTTGTGTAGATTTTAATTTATTTCATTATGTATAGCTGTACAGATTCAAACCAACATGGAGACCTTGGCGTTACCACATTGTATTTTTTACATGCAGTTAAAATGTCTTTTTGAATGTCTTTTCCGCAGTCTTGCGTTTGTGTGTATATTTCTTTGTACAGAAACCATACATGTTTGCACACTCTGTGCTGTACATATTTTATTTTTCCCTGTTATTTTTGAGATTAAACACATAAAGCATTTTATTGGTAATTTTAGTCTGCCGTGTTCTTAAAGCGTGTTGATGTCAAAAGAGCCCATCTGGCTTGTTCAGTAAAGAATGGTGTTGTGATGCACTGATGTCTCGCATTTCTCCCCTGGACTTCTCCGTGTGTGTGGGGGTGTGGGTGGGTGTGAGGGGGTGTTGGTGTGGTGGACGAAACACCCCCCCCCCCCCAAAAAAACAGGATAACGTTCCCTTTAAAGTCAATGTGTGCGCTGTTGGTTGCGTTATTATCGACGTGCTGTGGAACTGGGTGCGGGAAAGGACAGATGCGATCAAGCGTGTCTTCACCTGCACATCTCTGATCTTATCGCCGGCGCACAGGATGTCATCTGTGAAAGCATGCGAGAAACTCGAGTGATCCGCAGTCGTAAGTATTAAAACAATTGTTCAAGTTTTAGAAATTAAAGCACCGCCTTTAAAGAGCGTGTTAATTCTGCTTGCGTTTGACTGAAAGAATCGTGTGTAAAATGAGAATAATACAATAGCATTTATTTAGCGCTACAATGCTTATCTCGACTCAGATCGCTTTGGCTGTGAGAACGAACACTTCGCGTTTTTGATGGTGTGAAAAAGTCGTCTCCGCCCCCACTCCGGATCTTTTCTTATCAGGTGTGAAGATGCAGTAGAATGACTGGAAGTTTGCATGTGCCCACAAATATCTTTGCCATCTAAGCCTCCCAAGGGATGTGCACAATGAACGGCTGTTCCTGCTTGTTTTGGTTGTTGTTGTTGTTTGTTTGTTTGTTTGTTCTGTCGACCGTCAGTCGTACCCATTCGTTTTTGCCTCACTGAGCCACGTAAGTAGTGACAGAGGGCAGTGAATAACAGACGTCCGGGGAGGTCGGACGGGGTAGATGAACTGTTTTCTAAGACTGCGTGCCAGGCGTTCCCCCAAACAGACGAGAAACCAGCTTTCTAAGAATCCCTTATCCTACGCGTTTCAATGACTAATATTTGCCGTTTTTGAGAGATTTTCAGTTTTGATGTGAATGTGTAACAGCGCTGTTTGAATACTTGAAAGGCGCTCTTTAGCGCAAATGTCACATGTGTTCTGGGATTTTACTAAAGTACTTGCGTCTACCACTAGAGGTCTTACTTGGTCTAGATTTTGAGTAGATTTTTTTAACGACTTGGAAGAAATACTAAACCTGATGCTGGCTCCTTAAAACGTCAAACAAATACTCGGTAGATATTTTTTGACTAATTTAAAGAGATTTTGTTTGTACTGTAACTGCGCGTTTAGGTAAGTTTCAGAGTGAATTTACCCATAATTGTAATCAAAATAGGAGTTATTTTGATTTCGTGGTGATTAAAATGTTTTGTACTGTTCTGGCACCTGAAATGCCACGGTCATCTCCAAGTGCTTCATTTAAAATGTATTTTTAAAAACTGAGCTTGTAAATGTATATATTTTATATTATATATATAAAATACTTTTTAAACAAATTACTGCTGCGTTTATACAAATGGTACAGGAATTTACAAATAGTAAAATAGAGAATATGGCTTGTGACATATATTATTGTTCTGTTTTTCTTATACTTATTTGTTCTTTTATAGAAAGTGAAATGTTGTCACTCCACCTTTTAAAGATAAACTTAACATTGTTAAATTGTGTTTTGTGGATGACTTGTTAAGGACTGTGATTCAGTTTGTTTTCATCCTGTAACAGTACTCTAGGGGGTATCCTTGTATTCGATTACTTAGAATAGACCTGAACAGCCTGGTTATTAACAGATAAATGCTGTGTGATCAAAGTACTTTTAAGATACCTTTTAAAATCTTTGCTGCACATTTTAATGTTTGCATATATTTAGGAGCGTGTTTAAAATACTTCTAAGAAATCTCTTGCAGTCTTACACTAATAAAAGGGTTTGGAATAGGTTTCCCAGTAAGGAAAGTATTTTTAATAAATAAAACATTCCCGTCGTCTTTCTCTGAGAATTTTGGTCAAAATGAGCCTTTCGGTTTTATTCAGCAATTCGGGGTCATTCACAGCAATGGTATGGTTGAAATATAAAGAGATTCATAAGGACATGATGCTTTTTGTCTGTACTTAAAGTATGTTTTAACGCTTTAGTCCCATTTTCTGCTTGATGTACTCCACCTGCTGAACACCCTTGGCCCACATCCGAATCAAGATTGTAGTGTTGTTTCCATACAGTTATGCCTAAAATTATGCGGTCATGCTAAAATAAAAAAAATCTGAAATAACTTCAATATAGTGTTATTATTTGCACCCTGTTTTGTTATTTAACAAAACTGCATTGATTACTGCATTTCGTGTCCGTGTAGGTGTGCCGAGTAGTGACAATAAACTTTAATCTGTCTAATCTACAGTTTATTTTAAGAATATTCGACCTGCGTAATGAAACAAAATGAACCTGAAGATTCAGTTGACACGGCCCTTCAGAATGCTGTCAGAAACACCTTGTTTCTGTTAAAATGACTAATTTGTACATTAAAGTGTTAATGAGGAATTAATGCTGGACAGTACTTGTCCTGCGGTTTTAAACATTTGTACTATTCGACTGGAAACTAAGGACATGCATTCGCCTATAAGATACATTATTTTTATTGCATATTTTATGCACACCGAGAGAAGAAGATTTACAGAAGTTTTCATTTTTCACAAAACATTTTCTTTTTGATAGAGTAAGGACACAGTAATAACTATTGTGAACACATAGCCTAGCAGACAGCGATATACAGTGTCACAGATGTGTGACATTGTGTTACTAATACAAAAACAGCTACGTGTATGAATATTTGTGTATTAAAGATGGTTGGTGGATACTTGATTGTTTTTGAGGTCACATATATTCATGGATCTGGACTTGCCTATGATACGTGGGCTAAGACGGGTTATAGTGACGAAATAATGAAAGGACACGAAAAGAACAGTGACTTATTTGAGACTTGTCTTCTCAAAACCACGCTTGAATCGACTAGTGTTATTTATTACGTTTAGGTGGTGTGTTTAGTAGAGGGAATTCACCGGAGCACGCTGAAATTGCATCGGAATCCTCCTTGCAGAAATACATAAGTATGAAAAGATGATTACTTTCTTTAGCCAGTTTCTCGCTTTGGATGACACACTGGTGCGTAAAGCGCGTGGAGTTGACGGGCAGCCACGCGTGCAAGCACTTTTTCCGCGTGCGTTATCATCACACAAGGCACGTGTTAAAACGGTTCTTCTGCAACATCTTCTTACGATATAACGACATCTTCTTAAGATATAACGACATAAGCAGTATCGCAAATGTATTGTCTCCTAAATAAGCGCCTTGTTTTAGAAGCATTTATTATTTCAAGATGGCTAAACTTTAAAAAAGATAATTGCACGTGTACATTCTAGTCACTTATCTGTATTAATCAACGCACAGAGCTTTTCTTAGGACAGTATCAAACATTTGCTTTAACAATTAATTTCCCAACAGTCAACAAAACGTGGATTATAAGAAGGAGATTTCATAACCTATACTTGGAAATGTTAATAACGTTTTCATTATGAGTAACTGTACCAGAGGTAGAGCCCAACTTGTTCTCAGCATACGCTGTTGGTTATGTGTTGTCGTTTATTTTCATCTTTTTCATTCTGACTGTACTAGTAAAAGTGTCACAAAATACTAGGTGTTTACAGCAAATTGTGGAGATGGTGGGGGGGGGGGCAGTTCAGACAGTCACAGCCAAACAAGAGTCTGTGTCTTGTTTACAATGCCAATCTTGCCCTGACTATAGTCTACTTCCTTGACAGGAAAGTCTTACCCTACCCCTAGTAATGAAGTTCACCAAAAAGGAAGTTCACTTGTCTTTTGGTGATCAGCTTTGAGGACTTTGATACACATAAAGCTTATGACATCAATAATGATACTAGTAGCATATTAGAAGTAAAATAAACTTAAATAGTAGTAGAGGCAGTGGTGGTGATCATTATATAAATACTACTACTTCTAGTAGAATTTCAGGCGTGTTCAACTGGTTGACAGGAAAAGGATGTGAAAAAAGGTGTACTTGAAGAGAACATCAACAAGGGTCACGGCTGGTCTTCTGGTTTTGGTACATTGCTGCTTTCTGTGCAGTGCGGCAGGATGCTGAAGAGTGTTAAGCATGGTGTATTTTTATCAGCTGATTCCTGTTTAGATTTCCTCCCTTTTCTACTACGCAGGGTTGATAGTGTCAAACTTCTGACCAACTGTGGGCCCTTGAGAGATGCGTATTTCATTTCTGAATGCAGTATGAATCAGCAGGACAGCACCGCTCTGGGACACACCCACCGTTTCTGTGTCTGACTGGGCTAGATTTCTGGGATGCCAGGTTTCTGAATAGACCAGTTCTGTTGATGTGTGGTGAGTATACAATGACCTACAATGATCTATAATGACCTACAATGACCGAAATGGCATTTCCCAAGAAAGAAAAGCACTATACAAACTCAACAATCTGTTTATTTGTTCCTTTAAAGTAGTTAAAAAACAACTTTAAAAAACAAACAAGCAAATTTACATCATGAGTCATGCTGTTGCACACAAAGATCACTGGTCTAGGATCAGTCCCAGATCTGCACCCTGAATCCAGACAGTGAAACAGGCAGATCTGTTCTCAGATCAGTGCTAAATGTCCACCATGCCACACAGACAATTTTGAGGCTACACTTGTGGTAAAAGTGTGAACCAAACTTGAAACATATCGAGTGTTGAGTGACACACACCCTGAGCGAATTCCTCTCCACTTTGCATTTGCCGTTCGCCTCAGGTTTGTACTGTTCCCTTAAACAGCGTTTTCAGAGCCGTTCTTGGGTAATGGGTTTCACTGTCATGAGAAAGGCACAGCAGATCTGTGCAGAATCCGTCACTGTGGTATTTATGGCAAAAGGGTTGTGGTTGAGCACATGACCCCGATTCGTACCTTGTACCCTGACATCCGCTTTGGGTCTTTAGTAAACAGAGATATGTTATAGTCATACCTAAAAAAATACTTCCAAAGTGTCAGATTTTACTGTTTTATTTATAACAGATTATCTGTTTCCTTTTGTTTACATGATCAATAACTACGAAATATAATATGGTTATTTGACCCATGAAAAAAGATGAATTCCTCCTCTTTTAAAAAGTCTGAGATGACAAATGAGTATATTCAGATCCAGTTTTATTTTAAAATATTTACACATTTCCCTGTCAGAGACAGCTCAAACTACCATCATGTTTTAATCTAGTTCCCATTCATTTGCTGTCCTGGACAATAATGTCTCAAGATCAGCACCACAAAGTGGCCATAAACCCTGTACACGTGATGCAAACAAAAAATCTATAGAAATATAACACACATATGTTATCGTTGTGTCTGCAGACAAAAACATAAAATGAGAACATCCTTTTACTACGATGCCAAAGTTGTGAAATGAGTATCATGGTTACTGAAATTCAGAGACCTGAGGAGCGTTCCTCCATGGTGGTGGTCTGGGAATACATAGAGCCTGTCGCCGGGGCGATGTACTTCTTCATGAACTGCAGTTTCATGCACGGCGTCCCGCGTAGAAGCTTGACAAGCTGCCTCTTAAACTTCTCTCCCACGAACACGTAGAGGAAGGGGTTGAGGCAGCTGTGGGAGTAGGCTATGGCCTCAGTCACCTGCAGTGCCACCTGGATGTTCCTGCTGTCCTCGCAGCCCGTGTTCCAGGTCTTCATCAGCTCCAGGTTCTTGAGGAACGCCACCACATTGTACGGCGTCCAGCAGCAGAAGAAGGCGACCATCACGGCCATGACTAGGCGTATGGCCTGCTTCTTGGAGGCTCTCAGCGTGAGGAGCCGACGTAACACCTTCCAGTAGCAGAACCCCACAATCACCAGTGGCACCAGCAGGCCCAGGACATTCATCTTGAAGAACCCGATTACCCTGAGGTCGTTATGACTGATGTTTGTTGGATAAGCATTGCAAAGTACTTCGTTGTTGAACTTCTCCAGGCGAAAATACAGTAGCTCGGGGAAGGACGCCGCCACAGCCACCGCCCAGACGAACACACTGGACAGGGCCCCAATCGCCTTCGTTCGGACCCTTAGCGCGAAGACGGCGTGCACCACGGCCAGGTAGCGGTCCACGCTCATCAGCACGATGAAAAAAATGCTACCATAGAAGCCTATGTAGTACGTTCCGAGGACCATGGTGCATGCAGCACATCCAAAAACCCACTGATCTCTGGCGTAGTGGGCCAGGAATGGCAAACTGATGACCAGGAGCAGGTCTGCAAAGGCGAGGTTGAGCAAACACACGTCGGTCATACTCCTTAGATGGGATCCACCCAGGATGACCCACACCACGAGGGCGTTGCTGAGGAAACCAACGACGAAGAAGAGGGAGTAGAGCACAGGGAGGAAGTACATGTCATGGCTTCCATACTTACAGACACCATATGTATCAGGGATGTCAATATTGTAGTAATTGAAGTAGTCTTCAGTGCTGCAAATAAAGAAGAGAAAATTAGAGGGAAGAATATGAGGAGAAATATGAAAAGTCTGATAAACTCCACATAAACCCCATGTTTCATGTATGTTCACAGACCTTAGAATTCATGTCTCAGAAGACAAAGTAAAACAGCATGTTTATTTTAGAATTTTAGAAATCAAGTGTTTAATATTCTGTACACACTCTCAGAGCATCATTATACTTTATATCGTTACTCAAAATGTTACACTGTAACTGTTTTCCAAGATGGCGGACTGACGCAGTTCCTCTGAGCATATAGCAGCATTTTTATGTTTGTTTACATTTGTTTATGCTTGTTTACGTTTGTTAAGTTTATCTGTTCAGATTATGTTTACATTCCGCACAAGACCAACTGCTTGAAATCAGAAATCGAATATACCCTTGGTATCCCACCAGAGATCCTGTGTTTTGGAATAACAGAGTGGCTTGGCGCAATAGCTTGCCACCCACGAGGCATCAGGAGCGGCGATGAGGAATGGAGCGGGGGAGGGGCATTCCCCCCCCCACAGACCTTCACTGCCACGTTCCCTGAAGTAGATCTTACGTGGTGATGGCACCATCTTGCTTACATATGTGCTCTAGCAACGTTATCACGGGTTTATCACTGAACGACTGGCCTTCGGGACCATCAGGAAACCTTCGGGGAGCTGCAGACTCTTTCCTACACACATACGCTGTCTAAACACACCCAGAGCCCAGCCTTGTCCCACTCGCCTTCTCAGCTCCTTCCCAATTCTACTGCTAATACAACTACACACTTTACATCCAGGACTGTGGATACAAATTTTATGCTATGCACAATACTTGCTGTTTACTGTAGAATACTTGTTTAAGGTCAATTGTTTGCACTATACATATGTAATACTCTAACTTATCTAATTGTGCACTTCACTGTGACTGTAATGTAAAGTGGTATATTTTAGATTTACATTTAAGACACATTTTTTAGAGGGAACTCTCTAAAAAGATCCAGAGATACCATGATCCTCTAAAGTTTCATGCATGTTTAAATGGGGTGCTGGTGTATTTCAGAAGCTCTCATAACGCATCACAACTCTGTTTTGCACGTAAAACAAATTGCCCAAGGCAGTAGTCATTAAATTAAAACGCCTCTCTTCGACCGCTGCCGTGACTAAATAAATGCTTTGTAATTTAATCAAGTGTAATGGAAATGTTCTGTATTTCAGGTTTTTGAACCCCAATACATAAGAGTCCCTTCTAAGTTTGTCTGAGTGTTTACATTTAGCCTGAATAAACTAGGAGCCTTCAAAGAATGTAGAAAGAATGTTTGTGAATGTAGATTTAATCAGATGTCCTATCTGCATCCTTTTACACCACAGCTATCAGATATGCTCTGAAATTCTTACCTGGGTGTGAAGAGGGTTGTGTTTTCCATCGCTGACACTCAGTATGAAAAGACGTAGCCCTACTGCAAAATAAACAAAATAAACACAGAAATTAACTAAATAAAAGTGAACAAAATAAAAACGGAAATATTATGATCTTATGAGTTTGTAGATAAACCACAAATGTCACACCTTTTTGCTACAACACAATTTTCTGAAGAATTTGGTTACCGATCTAAATGTCAGCTTCAAAAATTACTCAGTGAGATATGAAACTTTACATATATGCTGGAAAATACAGTCTTTCACACAGGCAGAAACCAACAAGCAAACCAAACATCATGTACTAAATAAACCATGTATACACACAAAAAACCCTACTTTTACTTTTTTATGTAGTGTAAATAGCACAGAAGAAATAATATAACAAATGCTTACCTGATCTGACAATTGGATTCTCAGGCTCAAAGCCAAAGTGGAGTTAAAACACAATGGGCGTTTGAGGTCTTGTTTTCAGACTTCCTTTAGTAAAGAGTAAGGGGTTCTGCACATGAATAACTAACATCTTGCATTTGAGTGGTTTGCAGGGGGGAAGCATAGCAATCATGTGATTGGCTCTTGACTATTTTATATACTGAAAAAGCTTTGCATGTGCTCATTATGCCAGATGCTGGGCGGCCTTGTTAAGCTTGTGGTTGAGTGCACCTAGCCGTACAGCACTCGTCTTGCACCTTACGCTTAATATCTTACAGAACAGAAAATGAGCGCGTGTGTTAACAGGATGTGCCGGACGTAAAAAAAAAATGGTGGTCCTGGAGGAATGTAGGGAATGTTTGCAGAACATTTCACCCTAAACCATTTCACTGGCGTCCTCACCTGGAAAAGATAAAAACAGCCTGGAAAACTCTATAACGGACTCATTAAGTCCAAAGAACTGACCATTAGTGACCCCTGTATTTCTGCACTGAAATGTACTGTTGTCATGTTTGTCATGGTGGGTTTCATCCACATGACGTGACATGACATTGGTAAACTATCTGATGTTACACCACAGCTGAACAAGTCCTGTGATGTGACATCATCTATGACATCATTTGTTTATTAGGAATGCACCCATGCCTTCCATGATTTGGAATTCTGCGTTCTCTGGTCTAGATAGTGACCTTTTCCTTCTCAATGCAACAAAGTTGAGAACATGTGACAAGCACATTTTACAACTGCAGCTTGTGACCTCAATCACAGGAAATCCAAAGAACCCAATCAAACAAACCAAGATATCACACCTCTGGGAGACCATGGTAAACTTTTACTTCATCACTGATATGATGTTTTGTGGAGTCTTGAAACTTTTTTTTTTTCCAAATGCAATTAAATGTGTGCATCTACAAACAAGACACCTGAAACCTCCCTAAGTGTAAGAGTTTCCTGAAACTGGAGGAAAATTACCTGCTCAGTAAATGACGGCCTACATTGTGTTGTAAGATTTTTTAATCAAAAGTAGCTGCAAAAATTATGTGCGAGAATTATGCTTTGTTTCTGTGAAAGAACAGTACTGTCCTGATGTTTCCTGAAATGATCTTCTGATGTATTATACCAGGCTTTAAGAGACTTTAAAATATCTTGGTTTCTGCTCTTGCTCAAAAGTAAGGGGAGGGTCACACTAAAAACTTGCCACTAAAATAGCCTATAGAATCTGTTCTTTTTTATTTATTTCTGTTTTTAATTCTACATACATATTTCTGGTTGTATTCTAATAATTAATAAAGACATAAATAATTATATATGGTCATTATACCATTATCCCAAATAATAATCACTTTCATAAATATGGTGGAAAAAAAGATTCATTGTTCCTTGTTTGATTGTCAGTTTGACAAGATTCATATATTGTGCTGGTGTCCAGTTTAAGGGGGAGGAGGAGTGAAATAAATGTTTCACAATTGCATTAGGCATTTATATTATATGCTCCCAATATGACTGGAGATAGCTGGTAGCGTAGGTTACATCGGTTTACATTGACCTGCTTCCTTTAAGACTGCTGTGTACGGTTCATGTATACGAGACTTCCTTTATAAATTCTGCAAACAAGCCAAATCATCTATGCTCTAAGGTTGCATGTTCTGTAATATCATGGATTCATCCAGACACGATGCATTTACAGCTTTTAGCAAACACTCTTATTCAGAGAAACTTTATTAGTTTAAATTATTATCACAGCTAATACAAACGGTATTGATCATTGGAATGATCAATAAGATCCAAGATTTAGGACAAGCAGGCTATAACACAGCAAAATTAACACAGCAAATCATTTTCTATCAATGCATTATTGGTTTCTCCCACTGAACACATATTGAACACTGAAATTTTTATTTTGCTAAATGCTATTCTCAAATCAATCAAATTAGCTGAAATACACTTTGTTTTTAAATACATATACACATTAGTTGAGTAAAACGAGCTATTACTGAGGTTTGTGTGCTTTTACAATACTGCTAATATCACTGATATCACTCACCGTGTGATATCGGTGATATTAGCAGTATTGTTTAACCATCAGCACACTTTTGGGACTCACCTCTGTAGA
Organism: Sternarchorhynchus goeldii; assembly: GCA_028565775.1. NCBI lineage: Eukaryota > Metazoa > Chordata > Actinopteri > Gymnotiformes > Apteronotidae > Sternarchorhynchus > Sternarchorhynchus goeldii. The sequence continues at coordinate 18,723,031 of JAOXYF010000008.1, forward strand.
CAGTCGTGGGGCATCATGAAGTTCTGGACACTAGCCGGTAGTTCACTGGTTCCATAATAGAAACTGGAACATCGAGTTAAAAGAGAAGCAAACTAACTCCACCCCATCACTGCCCAAACTATCACTTCTCTAGTTTGCTCTTATTTTGCTCCAGTAACATACAGAGTTTATTTTGGTTCATTAACCATTCATTCATAAATAAATGATCTATTATGTCACAGTCATTAGAAAAAATCTGATAATGTACAAACAGAATAAAGTCTGAATGTCCAAACAGGATTGTCAGGTATATTTCTGTTTCATACAATAATTTCTCAGAAAAAGAAAATAATTCAGATACACTGAAAATTATAAACATCAGCTTAGTAAAAGCATACAAACGGTGGCTGCCCGGCTGCCGGTGTCGGTGGCTGCCCCTGCCTCTTCCCTGGTCCTGTGTTTGTGTGGGCGTGTCGATGTGGAGGTGTGTTCGTGTGCTGTGCTTGTTGTGGGGCGTAACTATGAAACGCCATTTGGGTCATAACGCCTAGAATGACGTCCGTGTTAACACGGCAAATTTGTACGTCTTAAGACGTCCAAAAGTGCCGTGTTAAG
>JAOXYF010000008.1:18723724-18737863 GCA_028565775.1 Sternarchorhynchus goeldii
GGAATAAGGCTGTAACGTAACAAAATGTGGAAAAAGTGAAGCGCTGTGAATACTTTCCGGATGCACTGTACATGTGACTAAATTTGACAATATTTGAAAAAAGGGAAGCTATGATTCATCCCTATTGCACATTTCCCAATTTAGTCTTTTTTTAGATTTCAGTTAGCACCACCTAGCAGAAGTATTTTCATTTTTTAAATGATATATTGTCTAATAACTAGAGTGATTGCCAGGTAGTTGCTAGGTGGTTGCTATGGTCTTATTAGGCAGTTGCTACTGGCTGCTATTGTATACCAGTTAATTTCTAAGGTGATGCCATGTGGTTGCTAGGGTGTTACCAAGTGGTTGTTGGACTTTGGAAACCAATCCTGGACAGGGTACCATTACAAGATATACATTATTTATATTTTTATATGTATAAAAACGTAAAAATGCTGTTTGGGTTCATGCTCAAGCCCTTCGGATTTTTGCTGCAGTAACATCTCTTTTGGAAAGAGTTTTTGGAAACCTTTTGGATGTAACTTTTGTTCATTCTTCCTGGCAAATTTGTTCAAGATACACATTGGTTGGTTGATGCTTGTGGACAACCAATTTCAAATAGTCATATATGAGTCAATAGCTCATATTTCAAATAGTGCCACATATTTGATAGAGAATCTGGATTGAGATGTGGATTATAACCCCCTACATTATATTTTAGGTGAGGTAGACCCCTTTTAAGTGCTAAGATATGGTTTCTATTTATTATTGGCTTCCCTCTGTGTGTGTGTGTGTGTGCATACGTGTTTATGTTTGTTTGTTTTTTTTATCGTAATGAAGCCAGGAAAAAGCATGAAGTGATCTGAGACCTGTGGTATCTGCTTGGCTCTTGTGTAACACTTTGGATTTTATGTGGTCTTTTGCAAAGAATCTGCTGGGTATTCTGGGGTTGTTCTTCAAAGCTCTTCTCTGTGCACACACGTGATATGCAGACAAACATCACACTCACACACACACACCCATACACACAAGCAAAAAAGCATTTTCATTATTCTATTACTTTATTTTGGTGTTATTGCATTCTCTGTAAGCAGATACCAGCATTGCATTACTGCAGACGCAAAACTAAACATTGTTAACAAACTCCAAAGCTAATTACATCTTGAGATCTATCACATAAGGAAGGCATTTGCCAAAAATTAAGATGTTGCAAAAACAATGTATTTAAATAAAGTACAATGTGATTTATTTAAAAATAAGACTAAAGACTAGGATTAATGTAAATAATAAAATTAAAAGTTACTAAAAGGTACATCAAAATAAAGAATAATTTAAAACAGCCTTCGAGGAAAGAAAACCGAGTTAAAGAGTTAAAAGTGAAAAAGCACAAGGTCAAGGTGAAAGCACTGTCAAGGCAGGGCAGTGCAATTTAAGGCCTTACAAAATAGGAAGGTTTTAACTTTCCTCTTGAAAGAATTCAAATCAAGAGCCTTCAGATTATCTGGAAGAAAATTCCAGAGTTTTGCGCCATGGCAACCAAAAGCAGTCTCATTACATTAAGAGTTCTCATAAAGCAGAACTCATTACAGAGCACAGTCCAGCACAGAACAGGCTCACAGTCCCAGTCTGCAGTAAAGCTCCATACTCACCTGCAGTGATCCACGGTTTCCCTCTATCAGTCCCACCTACTGTGGCAGTTGTAGTCCGTGCGCTGATTTCAGTGTAGTGAGAATAGTAGTCTGTCACTTCTGGACAGGGCAAAGACAGAAGAGGACTTGAGAAGAACCAAGACACAATGTTGGAACCCATCCTTCTTTGGTTGACACCAGACAGTGCAACAAAATAAACAGTAAGACAAAAAAAGGAGGAAGATCAAAGTATCAGTTAGAATGGGATGTGTAGAAGGATCAGAAAGTTCTCCTTATGATTAGACAGATTAAGCAGTGGAAAACGAAAGAGTTATCGTATTGGCTAATAGCAACTATTTGGAGCGAGTAGGAATTAGCCTATGCTGGTTATGAAGGGCTATAACTAATTATATGTATGAATGTAGTGTCTTCCAGAGGGCGAGCAGGTGAGGAGAGAGCTAACGAAAACAGTATCTCCTCCAGAGTGGGTGAGAAGAGAACTGAGGAAAATGTAACCTCCTCCAGAATGTGTGTTTGTGAGTGCGTGTGTGTAGCAGCGGCCGTGTCTCTCAGGCTGGGTGTCTGGTGTACTGTGACGGTCTCTCCTGGATGGTGAGTAAGAGACGAGAGAGCTGAGAGGTTCTGGTATCACACTCAACACATACCAGACTTGCAGGAGAGCCCAGAGTAACAGAAGCTACACTGGAGTGTCTGGTTTCTGTCGAACTGACATTAGCATCAGAAGCTGTTCAGAAAACTGGAGTCACGCAGGGAATGATAGAAAAATACACAATAAAGCAGAAAAACGAAGAGGTTTAGCATTAGCATTTGTAAGAAGAATTATGGCAGTAGATTAAAAGCAAAAAAAAAAAAAAAAAGCCAAACATCAAAATAAAATACACTGTTAATGAATGAGGTTAAAATTGTAAAATAGTACATGTTTTACTAAATAATCCTGATGCTTGGGCAAATAAGTATGTTTTCCAGTGTGGGTTTGATGATTGTGAGTGTGTGTGAACCCCATCTGGTGTAAGAGCAACTCAGGAACTTCTCAGTGTGAGAGGGAAGCAGAAACCATAAGTGCCATGGAGAAGTGGGTATAGAAGTGGGTACAGAAGTGGGTAGATGGCAGTGAAGTGTTGGGCACTGGATAACTTCAGCAATATCAGGATCAACTTTGCATCACATGAGCGAATGAAATGCAGAACTGAAAATGAGAATTATAATATAGATAAAGTATAAGCAGCATGCAAACATAATGCAAAATAGATAAATGCTGTTTGTCCATTGGATAAGGTCTGTTGCCACTTTGAGAGCACACTCTCTGTTTTTTTTTTTATACCTTTCTCTGATGCCATCTTCACTTTGGCACACCTTATCTTTGAAGTGCTTGGCCATTGGCTGGGGAACACCAAGCAGGTCAAAGTGCGCCAGACATGGTCTTTCCAAACACTTAATAACTCTCTCATGGCTCTTCTGTGTCTCTGTCATTTCATTCCATGGCTTAACAAGAAAAGCACTCTTGATGTAAACATCAAGCCCTGTATGTGTCTCTAGAAGTGTTTTAGTTGGAGTGCAAAAGTCCTTTTATATATAGGGGGTGAGAACTTTCCTGAGCCTGTTCCACCTGAGCTAGTTAACAATGCATATGTTTCTGAGAGAAGGGCAGTTAAGTCATGATGTGTTCTTGTTTTGACAGAGCAGTTATATTTGACCTGCTGGTAGGTTAATTCACCTGTTGGTAGGTAAGTTCACATGTTAGTAAGTCCACCTTTATGTATGTGTGTTTTAACTCAACTTGAGTAAACAAAAACACAAACAACGACTGACGATGCAGCATTAATGACTCAAAGTGTCGGACGGACGCGGGGAAAAGGGTGCTTGCGATCAGGTGTGTAGGGAGCGTAGTACGACTACCATTGCACAGCACTGATGGCATGAACCTTAAATAACAGAGGAAAATGAAAGCGGGTAAACAAGGAACAGGTGTGTGTAATAACTATCAAGTGCTCTGTGTGTGTGTGTGTGTGTATGTGCGTGCACCCCCTGCAGGGTGCCCAGTGCATTATGATGGCATTACTTTTCCATGGATGAATCACTCAGATAAATGTACATATCTTCCTTCTCTTCGTGGCTGGATGACTGGCGAGTGAGTAATGAACCGTAAGACTGGTGAATGGCTGCTGTGTACAGCTGCAGATTGAAAACGTGCTTCACTTAAACGTTAAACCCCCTGAGTCCTCCCCCTCAATCACCTGTCAGGACTGAATGAACTGCTCACATTAGCCTGTTCACATTAGCCTGCTCACATTAGCCTGTTCACATTAGCCTGCTCACATTAGCCTTCTCACATTAGCCTTCTCACATTAGCCTGTTCACATTAGCCTGTTCACATTAGCCTGCTCACATTAGCCTGCTCACATTAGCCTGTTCACATTAGCCTGCTCACATTAGCCTCACCTCTGTGTTGTACTGCAGTCCTGCTGGAAGGGTTTAAAATACATGTTGATACTAACTGCTCTCTTACATCTGAACTTGTAAATTGTAAAAACTTGTTTACACTATTTACTGTTATTAAATTCACCTATAAACTCCTATAACACTCCAGCTCTTTAAGATGACATGCAACAGAACATAGTAGAACATAGTATGTTCTACTAAAATAAAATCAGTATAGAAATTAAATTAAATATACCTTTAAAAGTATATCTGGGCCTTAATTTTTAAGGATACATTGGTTGTGTTTGCTTTTCAGTGGTTATGCAATGGAACTTTTTTTTAGATTTTCAGACTGTTTATCACTTGATTTCCTCTTCATGGCTTTATAGCTGGTCGATGGTGTATCTGAATCCAAACACCAAAGGCAGAAGCTCAGTGATATCAGTGGATTATGAAATCAATATATTTCTTATATTTACGATGATATCCCCACTTTCACTTAAAAAATAGATAAACTGACAAAATCCCAGTGTCACAAGGAAAATACAAACTTTGTCTATGTATCTCTTCTCAGCTTTTTTTTTTACCCTATTCCACCTTTGTGGGATGTTTGTGATGTTTTTGTCACAACCAGGCTTGTCGGTTCCTCTCTGATTCTGGGCGATTTGTTACCTTTGTTAGTAATATCCAGCTTTCCTAAATGAGGCCTGACTGCCTCCGTTTGACAGAAAGGGAATTAGGTCCCTGCAGCCGATGGAGAGAAGCTAGATCTGCCTTTTTGGAAGCAGCAGCAGATGGAAGATCTCAGCTGTGGAGGTCCTGCAAGAGAGAACCAGGCTACACACCTGCAATGGCAGATCTGGGTCGTTCCACTCACCAAGTATGAATGAATGAGTGAAAGTCAAGGATGTTTTAGAGAACACACACAAAATGTTGACATCTATGCAGCATGCTCACGAATAGGACGTACAGCCCCAGGGGGATTGCCTCAGGTGAGAAGGGGGGGGGGCACCACCCAGGACAGAGCATCATCCACCACTGGGCATACAGTCACACACACACACCAGAGTAATTATATCACTGGGCACACAACCATTTACATAAGTACAATTTTTGTGGGTAGCTAATTTACCTAACCTCCATGTTTTAGGACCATGTGAGGAAACCAGAGACCCCAGAGGAAACCTCAGAGTGTGGAAACTTCACTGATATGGGGACTTCAACACCAGGCCCTAGCACTGCCAGGCATCCATGCTAACCACCAAGCCACCACAGGTGCTAGAGTTTTGCTTTTAAGAGAATGTATCGTGTTCTCAACAAAAGTCAGAATGTATGCATGAGACGAAAGAGGTGACAGAGTCATCTGAAGGTCTTCTTATAAACACTTTGTGGGAGCTGCAGGCACATGGTCTCTGGTCATCACCGTAACATTGCTCAAACCTAAAGTGCCTCCTGCTCATCTTCTCACACTGACATCTCCGACACTGATGGCCACGTAACCAAACTTTCTATCATAGCACTTACAGGAATATTAAAACTGGTGCCATGACCCAGAGGCCACTGGTTTGCTGTTACCTTATGAGTACGAGATTCATCAAAACTGAAAAGGGAAGCATTAAAAATGTGTTCAAACCCACCTTAGTCAAACACACAACCTTCAATTACATGCTGTTCCAAATAAAATGATCCTTGCAAATTCAAATGAATCAAAACTTTATTGCTTCCACACTTACAATCGCAGAACAGTTCAGCTCTGCTTCTTCTGAACATGCAGTGCTATACGTTTCCTCCTCCAAGAATCGTCCTCCAAGAGCGTTTTTGTGTTTGCAAGCTCGTTGCGAGGCTTTTTCAGAAAAGTGTGGCACATGCAGGAAATCCTGCCCCTGCAGTTTGACGCACTGCAGCAAAACTCTAAAGAAATGCGGCTTTGTGGCTTTGAGGCAGAGGGTTATAAATCTACACTTAATACTTTGTCTTGTCACTAAAAACATGACCTTTCATGTGCAAATGGTGTTTTGGGGATTGGTGAATTAATGCCTGTCTTTGTGTGTATGTGTGTGTTTTTCTTTATTGTATGCATTATTTTTCTTTATTGTTTCTATGTCAATATATATATTGACTATGTATGTACTAGTGTATCAACGTCCAAAATCAGGACTCATGCAGTAAGATAAATGAGTACACTTTTAAGATGTGGTCAATGTAATTTTGATTTGTGGTCCTTAAAGAGTAGTTTGCACTAATATCTATTGCTTCTACACAGCAAGCAAAGATGTTAACTTATATCTTTGTATACTTATTTTATTAACTTTTTTTAATTAAAAACAATCAACTCTTAATTCAAATAAATTCTGTGAATTTGTCTATATTACCTGATGCAGTTTATCTATATTTGGTTTAGGTTAAAGCTCAAGTTGTCAGCGAAGGTCCAGTTTGTAGGTTTGGAAGAACATACAAGCCGATTCATTACATGAGAAATGAAAATTGGATTATTTCACTCTGATGATCCTGCATGTTTCATTGATAACTTGTCGCTTAGAATCTGTTCGATTACAGTCGAGTTACATTTGATTTCTGTATAACGCTACACTTAACAAATATAAGAAAATGTATTCATGAATATATCTGAATATGTAATGTTTTATGAATGGTAACAAATGCTGAAGCCATAGTCACCAGCATGTCTGTATTCAAATCAGGCAGTTTCAGTCAGTCATACAATCTATGCAAAATAAGTTCTGGTTAACTAATTTCAGTTAGTTGGTCAAGTGGCTGGGGATTTTCCTAAAGAGAAAATGGCCTCAGAAGTGATCATTGTGAATCTAACGTGTGGTTTCAGTTTTCCAGACAACCAATGGTATAATCAAGACTTGACACAAGCTTACATGAGAAGGCTCGAAATTGTTCTAACAGACCAGTGGGCGATCCTATTACTGTAACTGTTTTTCAGAAAACACATTCATCTTCTCAGTAAATGTGGTAAGGGGGTTGCATAAACAATTATGTCCATCTTAGCTCAAAAATCACCTCTGCCCTTCTGTACTGGAAGGGAATAAACATTCAGTCAGTAGTAAAAACAAAAAATATATACAGATATTACATATGTAAAGTGCAGGTCTCTTACAAAGGCGTGTTGGAGGTTTCATTGTCTGAGGCCTTTGAGTGTAATGATGTTGAATGATAAAGTTTTGCACAGAGCAAATATCTGGCGCACAAGTTAGCCAAGCATTTCCTAAATTTCTCCCCAACAAAGGCATAGATGACTGGATTTACACAGCAGTGGGTCAGCGCAATGATCTCAGTCACCTCCAAGGCAGCTTTAATTAGAACAGATTCCCTGCAGGAGAAGTCAGTTTCCAGCTGTTGCACTGTGTCCAGAAACACGGCGATGTTGTACGGCACCCAGAAGACAACGAAGATGACAACAATGGCGAAGATGAGTCTCATCGCTCGGCCCTTCTTGGAGTTCCTGGCCCTGCGCAGGACCAGGAGGATCCGGAAGTAGCAGTAGACCATGACGGGAAGGGATATGAACAGGCCCACCGCGTTTTCCCCGAAGTTCTTCAGCAGCTTCAGCGTCCCGGCCAATCTCTTCGGGTAGATCCTCTGGCAGTGAGTGGAGTTCTCCTCCATTACCATCCTGGAGAAGATGGCCTCGGGCAGAGCAGCGCAGGCAGAGACGGCCCAAACGATGAGGCTGGCAGTGACACCGTAACGGAGGGCTCGCGCCCCGGGGGCCGCCACGGCGTGCACAATGGCCAGGTAGCGGTCCACGCTCATCAGCGTCACGAACAAGATGCTGCTGTAGAAACCGAGGTGGTAGGTGGCCGCCATGGCCCGGCAGACACCGTCTGAGCTCGCATGCCAACCCTGGTTGTAGAGGAGCCAGAAAGGCAGGGACAGGACCGTTATTAGGTCAGACAGGGCTAGGTTCAGCAGACACACGTCTGTCATGCTCCGTATATGCGTCATCTTCAGCAACACCCACAGGACGGTGGCGTTCCCCAGCAGACCCAGGAGGAAGACGATAAAGAAGGTGGCGCACACCATGGATGAGTTCAGTATGGAGTTCAGCATACACAGCTCCGTACTGTATACATAATAGTCAGTAATTCCTGTGTCCATTGTTGTGGTGCTGTAAAGAGAAACAGATAGAAAAAGGCAAATGAAACGCAAAAATCTAAGGGCTGAAACGTGACGTTTCAGGGGACGCGTTGCACGTCGTCCCCACAGGGAAGACAAGCATGTAGGTGTCATTTTATCACTGACAGGGTGTTTTTTAAACATGTCTCTTGTCACGTTTATTATCGATTATCACTGCGCTTACATTTTGCATGTGTTATATTTTCACGTATATTCCTGAAAGTATCTTCAATAAAGTAACTTTGTTGTGTGTTAGACTTATTTAAAATAAAGGTTACATTTGGGGATAATTTTCTGTACACTTATATTCCCATTCTGTTACATTTAAGCTGTTTAGCACTGAATGATGGATTCTGTTTAATAAAAGATACCATAACAGACACTACCCACTGTGATATCATATTTACAACAGGAATTATTATGATGTTAAAACAGATCATAATAATTCATGTAACATGATAATGTGAATTATTAGCATGATATATAGGACCTGAATTACTACTGTGGAATTTAAAACATTAATTATTATTATAATATTTTAGAAGCACAAGATTAGGTTCTCTTCCAGAACAAAACCATTTAGTTTTTAAGATTCAACTTTTTGGCAACAAGTATGCCACAATTTCTCAGTTCTCCTTCTTCAAGAACACTTGTCTGAAGATGAAAATGGACTAAGATGAAAAACACAATCATAAATAACAACAGAAACAATCCAGCTGTGCAAATCTGGACCGCAGCTGAAGAAATTCAAGCCACAGCGTTTTCTCAGAGGAGTAACGGCACTGCAAAGAGAGCAACATACTCTTAACACCCAACTAACCACAGACCCTTTAAACAGCCCACCACAATCCTACTAAACATCTGTTTCAAAATGTGGTTTGATGTGGAGCTCCTCTCATACTATAAATTAACTTGCGGCTTCTGCAGAAACTACGCTACCTATGGAACATGGACAAAAGCTGCGTTCAGTCAGAAATGTTAATATTGTCTGGTGAATTGAATCAATAGTAGGTTGTAGACAGAAAGGCTGTAGGTACTTTAAAGTCCTGTTTACCTTTCTGTGTTGGTGGCATCCTCCATAGTGGAAAGACCTTGCTAGAAACAGGAACTGATATCCCCTGGATTGTGTGTGCTTGCAAATGAGACTACACTATTTCACCTTTCTCTTTTTCTTGAACATTACCTCAAGCAAATTTCCTGTAAAAACACTGTATGAGTGTGCTTCTGTGTGTGTGCGCAAGTACTTTTTTGCATGCCTCTGATGTACAGGGGAAAGCCGAGGTGAGACTTCCTGCCGATGCACAATAGCACAACGTGGATGCGCTGCAGAAATTCCAGCAGTGATAAGGCCGCGTGAGTCATTCTGTTTTATGCCGCGCTAAGAGCCACCACCCACCTTCACTCTCCTGAAACACAGCACTCAAACAATCGCCAGACGTTATGGGCTGCCTGTCTGACAGCTCGCATCGCGACACGTTTTCTTGGAACCCTTTACGCTTAGTCACGGTGGGGACGAGACAAGGGAGATAGAAGGGGGCATGACTATGCAGCAGTAGCGCTGGCGGGGCGACTACGCCCGTATTATATCGGCATGTGCATCCGCGTCCCCGGAAGGCGAAGTTGTTCTGTCCGCGACACGACGTTGTTCTTTTGCCTCACCGAGCCAATACCTCACCTGTCGGCCGGTAAAGAGGCTCGGACGCGTCTGTTTTCTTTCGCGCCGCAGCCTCTTCTCCAGCATGGAGGCTGAAGTGGCTGTTTCTGGCAAACTGTCGAGCTGGAAGGTCTTTACAAACTGCTTCGGGATGTGTGCGCATTCAGGCCAGTCAACCTGAAACTTCGTAGGCGTGTTTACAGAGGAGTTTTTTTTACTGATTCTCAAATGTTTTGTCACTTGTGTAATAACTTCATCAGAGAAACGGTGTTTTGTTTTGTGTTATAAAAAAGCTCTATTTAGGTTTCTTGGAACGACTCTCTCGCTCTCTCTCTCTCTCTCTCTCTGACAGATGTCGCATCCTGAACATTTAACAATCGTCCCTCATAAAGGGAATGTGAGAATTGTACATCGGAGGTGAGACTGTAAGACACCTGCAAGTCGGCCTTTGCAAAAACGATTAATTAAACGCTTTGCGTCTGACAAAGCATTTTTTTTTTTATTTCAGTTGCATGGTAAGCACAAAACAAAAACATATAGCAAAGACACACGATTTTTACATTCTCATTAAAGCTGTGTTTTGGATTGTTTGGATAATTTTTTATGTAACATACATACAGAACAGTTTGATTCATCCTGACACCTGACATTAATTTCTACATTGTAAACACAGCACAATGCAAACAATACAGAACTTTTAAAATTGTAGTCCAGAACTTCATTCGAAAGAATTCTGAATAAGATTCATTTCAACTGCAAAAATTCAGTTGCTACATTCAGCAGACTATGCACACAACACCCACAATGTATAGAAGTGTGAAATGAGAATCAAGTAAACAGCACTTAAAATAGATGACCTCATACTAACAAATGATTTAATAGGAGGAAAATAGGAAGTCATGCTATCCAGTTTGACGTAATAAAATGCTCTGCTGAAACCTGCAGTTTTCCTTTGCGCAAGTAGCACTCGTGGAGCTCCGCCTCCAACCGCCCACACACAACCCACCCCCAAACCTCACCCTCTCCCATCCACCACACCAAGCAACTGGCTGCTGCTGGCGACTACACCATTTTTGTGGTGGAAACTTCTGAGGAGTGGGAATACACTGAGCTCCTCTTCTCTGACAGCCCACTGGTGATGGTCTTGCACATGTTGAAGCAGATAGGAAACCACTGTTTGAGCATCTTAATGACTGAGGTCCTGAACTTCTGTCCCACAAAAGCGTAGATGATGGGGTTGAGACAGCAGTGGCAGAAGCCCAGCGTTTCCACCCACTGCATAGCCATGATTAAATTCACCTGCCAGTCACAACTAGTAATGTAGCCCATGTAGTGCAGGAACTGCATAAAAATGACCACGTTGTAGGGCATCCAGAAGAAGAAGAAGACCAGGATCAGGACCAGGATGAGCTTGATAGCTTTGTGCTTCTTCTGGGACTTCATGGTCACCAAGGTGGGAATGATGCGGCCATAACAGAACACCATGACCGAGAGGGGCAGGATCAGGCCGAGAACGTTGAGCTGAAGGTAGCCGAACAGCCTCCATTGCGTGTTTTCGGGGAACTCCTCTTTGCATGTAAACCTGTTCGACTCATTCTTCACATCGGAAAAGATTATGCTTGGTAGCGAGGCCCCCAGGCTGAGTGCCCAGCAGAATGTGGCCAGGCCCACCGCTGACGTCACTGACCGGTGCTTGGTGACGAAGGTGGTGTGGGCGTGGATGATGACAGCATAGCGGTCCACCGTCATGAGGATCATGAAGAAGATGCTACCATAGAATCCTAGCTGGAAGAAGCCCGTGGCGACCCGGCACATGAAACCACCGAAGACCCACTCGGCGATGTTGGCGTAGTGGGCCCAGAATGGCAGGGAGAAGAGGAAAAGGAGGTCAGACAAAGCCAGGTTGAAGAGACACACATCCGTCATGGTGGATCTCTTGTGGTTCTTCACCAGGACGCACACCACCAGGCCATTGCCGATGGAACCCACAATGAAGACGATGCTATAGAGGGTAGGGATGAAGACTTTGCTGAAGTCCCTTACGTTGCCATTGTTGCATAGTTGAGCTCCTAATTCGTTGACCTCCGAGTTGTTTGCATAATAATCCGCATACTCTTCTTGTGCTTCCCAAAGAACAAGAAAATAAGTTTCATTAACACACATCAGTACTTCATCAACAACCACAATTTCTTTGCATCAATAAAAAACACTGTATGAAAACACTATACAGCAATCATACACATAGAAGAGAAATAAATTTAAGACTCGCAATAAAACAGACCTTGTTCATTTGTTACATTCAACTAGCCACAAAACATCTGGCTAATCATTTATGTTTGAACTGTAAAGCCTACAGGATGTTTTTCAGACAGATCATTTACAAAGATATTTTAACTGATGAAGCGGTGATAGTTCCTTCCTCGCTCGTTATGGGGAAAAGAGGAAGCTCAAGTTTGTGTTGCTACGCCATCTGCTGGCCAGTATAGACATTGCCTGAAAATGTTTGAAATTTACTCTTGACTGAAAGTAGATGCATCAATGAATACATGTAACTAAACTGTTTTGGAACAAGCAAACAAACCTAAACCATGAGGTAAAAACCTTTTATTTCTGAGCCAGTTTCTGTATTATTTCAGATAAACCATTTTATCATGTTTAAGAAATTCTAGAAACTTCTCAAAATTCTCACAAGCTCTGTAACACACAATAGTCCACTGCAAACGTGGGTTATGGCCCGTTATTATGGGAAGAAAAAAAAAACATTTGTACTTTGTACTCACAAGTGTCCATGTCTTACATATCCCAGAGATGTCAGGCAAATTAGGGAGACAGAACACACCACTGCCTGTTATAAGTTCAGAGGGCTGGGCTGCAGTTTCCTGGGGCGGTCCTTAACAGTTCGACAGAACGATGAACCACAAAGGATCATTTGTACTCTGGTTATTATATAAACACACACAAATGTAAAACATAACACTGTGGTTGATGGAACTGGGAAGGCCGAAGACGTAAACAAACAAACAAACCATGGAGGATCCTCATTTTGGTTTTGTCCACAAATGTTGTATTCCATGGCAATTTAACAAAACAGCTCATTAATTAAAAACAGGTATGTTACTGCATATAACCATTACATATTCATCATATATATTCATCGCATTTGATATGTCCACCTGGAAAGAGGGAACTTCCCTTAACAAAGTAAGAGATTTCAAATGTTTTCAAGTAATAACAGAGAAAACAGTCCAACTCAAAGCATCAGCCAAATGCTTATGACATTTCTCACCAGGCTATTGGCTGTCTACTTCCATTTACCACAGCTTGCTCTTCACCTATGCATTTTAATGGAAGAAAGTATATAGAATTTCATTCACCATCTTATGCTAAACCAAACATCACAGTGGTATAAGTGACGGTAGGGTTTTGTAGTCTAAATTGTATGCGTGATAGCTGGGTCTTACCACGTTTGACATAGGATAACACTAAACTACGTGCTAATGCTAATGACCAGTTGTTTGTTTACTGCCTGTTATGAGCTGAAAAGTTGTTATGAGTTTTACATACACACACACACACAAGTTAAGAAATGAGGAAGTGGTCATATGTGTTTGCTTGGCCATGCACTTTGGACGCTGTTCTTTTATCTGTGTAAAACTAAGGACTTCCTCTGGCCTGAAATTGTACATACGCTCAGTGAAAAATGACGACGTGTAGGAGACCATACCAGGCTATGAAAATAGTAGACTTTCTCTTTGAGCGCTATAGAGGTCTTACGGTGCCATCCTATGGTCATGAAGCATTATTGCATACAACTGATATTCAAACACAAACTCTGCTTCTGAGAGACGGACAAGTTGCAAAAATATTTGCAGAACTTCTAAATGTGAACAAATATTAAAATATTTAGTATTCACTGTAAGCACAGACAAACAACTCAATAATTCAGATCTGTTAAATGTATTTATTACTTAATTCATTGCTTATTCATACACTGGAGATCAAAATTACCGAACAATGTATGAACACTTGATTTTTTCAGAAATAATCTACATTGATCAACATTTGAAGGATTTTTTTTGTAAGGGATGCACCATGCCAGTAGAACAGTGTTTTACAGAATAATCAAAGTACAAACAGAAAACCTTTATTTTGCAAAAAAAACATTATCATAATTAGAGAACAGCAATGACTGTAGCACAGAGAAAGATTACAACTAAATTTTATGAAGGTTACAACAGTCAGTAATCAGTAGGAAGTGTACAGGCCTTTGCTTTGAATGACTTCAGCACATCTGCG